>PNEQ01016414.1:0-36074 GCA_003012365.1 Medauroidea extradentata
ACATCCCGCCAGCACGCCGCTTACCTCGCCGAGGGCTGCTTATCGCACCAAGGGCAGCTGCTCGCCGCGCGACAAGTAGGTATGACAACACTGCACGCTCTTACTCATGTTTCCTAGGTCAACGGCACATCCTGCTGTCGAGCACGTCGCTTCGGCGGCCGTCTTCCGTGCAACACTGGCATGCTATTTACAATTTGCTGATTTGTGAGTAAACTATTAATGATAGATATGTGCCCTCGCGAATTTTTTTATTCTACTCAGCAAAATAAACAGTGTTGTATGCGCAATAATCATGCAGTTAGCACAGCCTGTTTTTTTTAGGCATTTCCAGCTTTTCCAAGATTTTAAACGTACCAAAAAAGTACTTTATAAATGAGGTTTTAATTTTCTGAACATTTACCACCATTTCTGTTATTCCATAGAAGAAAATGCAGTTTGAATGACTGTTCTAAATTTAATACACCCAGAGATATGAGAATCTGATTTTTAGCATTGAAAGCCCTATGACCCCCTTCTTGGAGGAGCAGCCTTAATCCCTCCTTGCACTATAATTAGCTACTAATGCATGCCGGATTATCCATAGACTGAGACGGGGTACACGCCGGCGTAGCGGGATATGGGCGCTCACCAGATAAAAAAAAAAAAACAATTTGGAGAGAGTTCGCTATTGGTCGTGCTAGAGGAAGGTGCTATGCTTGTGGAGAGAGACTGGTGAAGACATCTTGGTGATGTCATAGTCTACTGTGAGGCTGCAGGCACCTTCGGAACAGTATTGGGCGGAACAAGAGGACTATTGCTGCGGGTTGACGGACAACAAGGAGGTGCGCGACGGGAGTCGAACAGAAGACCTCAAGAATGAAGACAGTGATGTACTTGGGGGGCTGCGCAGCACATGGTGAGCCATCACCACTTCGGACTGATAACGTTGTACATTGTCACTATTTGAGAGACTTGTTTGGATATATGACTGAACTTTTATTGTGATTTGTAGTCTTTGATTAATGGTAAATACTCTTGTGTTTTAATTGTCAAAGTTAATTAACGTTTCTGTGGCACAATTGTAATTGTTTGCATAGTTGTGTTGTGAAAGTTATTGTCGTTTGCGGTTTTGTGATTTTTTTTGTAAACTTTGTGAGCTATTAAATCAATAACTTAATTCAACTCTTTTATGCATAATTATAAAACCTCTATCCCAAAGAGCTCGGAGAATTGCCCACATATAAAGTTTTTGTTAAACTTATAACAATATGTTACGCTTGATACAGGACTAGCTGACAGTTGTTAGCTTTATCCTGTTACCTGCAGATCTCCTCCAGAAGGAAAATAAAGTCACTTTTCCACTGCCTATAGATAGAGACCTGAAAAATTCGCGTTTTCATTTGGGCACAAGCTAAAATTCCAACAACTGTAAGTTTGTGTCACTTTCGCAATTGCCCTTTGATTTATTTGACACATTCTGGAAGTATTTGAGCCAATAGTAAAAATGTAACTAATACTGACCTATATAGATTTAACCAGCAAACAGCTAATAAGTAAAGCCACGATTTTATGGCGAAAAGATTTTTGCAACATTTGGTTTCGATGCGTCATGTGCACACCTGCAGCTCTGCTACATCGTCTGTGGTTGGATGATTTTACTCTCACTTGCCTTGGCAAATTATAGACGTACAGACTCACAATAATCTTATTCTGATTGGTGCAGTAAAATGAGAAATGTGTCTGAACATAGACACGCTGCCAATAACCTTGAAACAGAACTGCCGATGTGCACGTGAGTCACTGAAACAAAGTGGGGCAAAAATCTTTTCGCGGCAAAATCATGGCCCTACTAATAAGCATTTGCTGTCTGGTTCAGTGAATATATTTTTTTGGAGGCTAACCTATAGATCAGTGATCCCGCGAATTTTTCCTATCTCTACCTATGGGATGTATTTATCGCTGCAGCTGCTTCCTCTCAATGAAGGTTCGCCTCATTGTGGATGTTTTTCAATGTCTGTACCTCTTCTTCCTCGCCATTGATAACCTCATTCAGACGTCCGGTTCACGATACCAACATATCAGCCAGTGTTCCCTCTAAGCTACCACACTGATTAGATTATCGACTATTTGAGGTAGATGCAGTCGATGGCATGGAAAGGTACTACCGATGGTGTGTGTAGGTGACCATCTTTCTTCAGCGTAGGTGACAGCGAAAAGCGTCGAAAAGGTGATCCCCAAGGACCACCCTGTCTGAAAAGTTGTCACGGCTGGTGGCAACACATATGATGGGCAGTGCCATGTAATTGTGTTGCAAGGTAAGCTGCATTTGTTCTCAACTATACTTGTTCACTCCCTCGTGCACATGTCAGCCTCTGAGGCACCATTGTTAGAGTCACAAACTTTCCGCTAAAAGAATTTTGACCCAGTTCGTTTCAGTGCCTTACGTGTACATCTGAAACCCTGCTTCAAGATTATTGGCAGCATGTTTTTGTGAAGAGACGTATCTCATTTGACTGTGCCAATCACAATAAAGTTACTACAACACTACATGTCTGTGATTTGCGGGTAGAACCTCAATACATGTGAGAGTTAAAACATCTAATCACTGAAAATGAAGCAGAATGCAGATGAAAACGTGAGAGACTGAAGCAAACTGGGGCAAAATTCTTTTCGTGGTAAGTTCGTGACCCTAATCATTATGCATCAGATGTCAAACCATATGTATAACAGTTAACTTTTAAAGCTAACTTGTGAGTGGCCACATTACGTTCTGTTAGACCCAGTTGTACTGATGTTACTGATTCTTACTGGGTTAACCGAGATTGTACAGTACTGAGGAAACACCAGTTTACCTTACAAATCCTCACCACACGCCACTGATGATGGGAACGTACCAAATCTGACCTATTAAATGACAGTCACAGGTATGGGTGTTATAGCTGACAGTAGATATTACTGGAAACTGTTTGACATAATATGTAAGATTTGTTGCTCAGATCAGTCTCTGTATTCTCACTGTATATTTTCGCTCGAAACAGTAGCATGGCTCAGTCAAATAAGGGCGCTGTCTTCCACGGAGCCCCGGTGAGAGCAAGGATAGGGATTTGTATGTTAAAATATATTGGGGAGATTTAAGTCAATTTTCATGGTATCGCTATACTACAAAATCCTTTTTCTACATTAAAAAGAGGGGATTACTACGACATGAAAAAAAAATGTAGGAACGAATTATGAGAATTCATTTTTGAGTACGTTTTGGCTATGTAAATTATCGTTCCCCTTCCCCTCTCCGTGATTTTGGTACAATATAAAATAACATATATCAATTCATGTGGGTCGCAAAGAAATAAATATAAATCAAAGAGCTTCAAAAAGCCAATAGCTATATAAGTAATGTGGGAAATCCAGTGCAAATCATCTTTGTGTAATCATTATATAATTTGTACCAACATCGACCAGATGACAATTTTTTTTTTGGAAATTATTTAAATATGAGTAGGATTTCCAGGGTGTTATGAAGCAGTTTTATTGTTATGTGGGCCCACACTCTCGCCGAGGCGACTCGGCCGAGACCACAGACGACTAAGATATGCCGAGACAATGATGCGAGAAGACTGCCCGAGGCGAGAGCCGTGATCTTGTTCAGTCGACATCATTGAAGGTGATATGCCATATATCTATGTACGGTAGGTGTATGAACATATTTGTGGCGTATACTCACTTGGTGCCACAAAAATAAGTGGTTTTAAAATGATTAAATTATTATCGGCATTAATAACCGCACATATTCAGTGTAATTTAATCCTGTAAGAAAGGAAAGCTAACTAATCTTAGCTTTGTTCAGGCAGGTTGTACCTTATAAAACCTCGACACCCAGAGGTGTAGTTGGTGTAGATAGCCAGAGATCAAAAGTGTAAGAAGTGCATAAGTGTAGTTGAGTGCGAATTGTTTTGTTTATTTTGTGTGTTAGTGACATGAAATGCAGTGACATGGCAGTAAATGTAAATGTTGCCAGATATTTGAATACAGGCAAAGGTGGATGCAGGTGATGAATCCAATGATGAACGTTCTGTTATAGCACATATTTGAGTAAATCTGCACAGGAGTTTTGCGTAAATTACGAATTAGATCAAAATTAAATGTTGGTCATTTAACCTTAATGTAAAACCTAACTGCAGGTGTCTATTTCATATGTTACGTAACAGAATATTTACTGTAAACTGAATGTTCATTCTTAAATTAATTGCATTTCGTGTTGATATCATTATTATATTTAAAAATAGTGGTAACATAACTGACAAAAAATATCAATACACATAGCAATTATTTTATTTTACACGTCTCCCGGATGAAAATTATACAATTTTTACTATATGACGTATCAGACGTTATGATTTAAGACTGAAAAGGCCAACATCTTAAAAACAGCAGCTGCTTGAAAGTTGGAACATGTTTAGAAAAAAGCGCCAAATTCTGACACCCAACTACTCCACCTCACAGAGGCGGTGTAGAAGGTGTAGCACCAGGTTGTGGAAGTTGCAGTTACACCTGCCGCCGGAATGCTTTGGTTGTAACAAAGAGAACGTCACTTCCAACAATAAAAACGCGATGTTACAGTCTGGGTGCAGAAGTTGTAAAAGTCGCAGCTAGATGTAGGCCGCCTAAACAAAGCTTTGATTACAGAGAACTCAGAAAAGTATATTTACCAGGAAGTAGAAAAACAATACTAGGCTGTGTTTTGTTAGAAGACACATACAAATGATCGCACTCACAGCAGTGTGCATAATTTTGGGGGTAAAATGGTTTCAAAGATGAATGTATCATTGTGAGCTAAAACTATATGGAACAAGCATGATTACTTTATTAAAATTAGTTACATGAATCCACGTAAATTTAATATCACACAGTTGCATTTTACTAGTTCATATTACAATGTACATGTATAATTAAGTATGAAATGTTTATACATATTAATATGACAGCTCAGTTGAAAAACATATCACTATAATACCCACAGAGTACACAAGGGCAATATCCTGAGACACTGCAGACTGATGACTGGAAATACGAAAGTCGAGAGTGTAGGAGGCACTCGTCTTCGAGCCTCGGAGTCTTGACTGTGGCACAATAAATGCCGTCTCAGAGGCGAGACGAAATCACAACCCACGATAATTTAGAAATAATAATGTGAATCTCCTAGATTTAGATTTTAGATTTAATTTATTCCATCCTTGGATCTTTTTTTGTGTACATTTTTGCACAAAGATATCGGACAAGTCATATTTACAATATACAATCAAATGAATAAATTACATAAGTTACTTGTAGACCTTATGTTTGTAGAGACTGTAAAAACTACCAATTTATTTTATTGTTTGCATAAAATAAATCAATATGAGTGTAAACTGTTAAAACGGTTTATTTCTTTATTGAATGAGACTTCTAATATTTCTGGCTGTAATAGCAAAGTAATGGCCACAGCAAGTAGCAAAAGTGAAGTGGCAACATTGGTAAACAGCTGATGAGCAGGCATTGCAACGACGGCAACAAAGTCTTGTTTTGGGATAGTTTGCTACCGGTTAATGTTTCGTAATTATTGTCAATACGGCGTAGTATCAATGGAAATATTGCAATGATGTGCTTGTAAATAAATCCTTTGTGTTGTTTCTGTTTATCGAAGTTAACTAGTTATTTTAATAAGGTGTTAAAAATAGTTGGCGAATAATGACGCTGGAATTGTTCGGATGTAAGAGGAATGAATGCAAACGATGGTATGGAGTGGAAAGTAAACTAAACTAAGCTGTAGTTATAATGATGATGGCAGCAATGTTCCATAGACGCTGCGGAGAAAGGGTGACATTAACAAACGGCAACCGTACAGCTATTAGAAACTTTACAGAGTTCAATTGCGGCTTAGTCCTCAGCAGTGAACCCTTGGTAGACAACCAGTTGTTCGAAGTGAGAATTGATAAGAAGGTAATGTTTCAAACTCTTCCATCAATTATATTCTAATGCCTTGCACTTTTTGAAACACACGACTTTTATTTGCACTTTGTGTCTGTCATTTTTGTCCCAATGAACATGCCCCAAGCATTTCTTATAACTTTAATATATTGTTTTTTATTTTAGTTAATATGGTGTTCAAGTCAGTATATTTGTACTTTACATTTACTGTGTTTCGTATGGTCAAATAATGTTCAGTTGTTTTAAAGTTACAACATGTAAACAACGCGACAGTACATTGGCAAGATTCTCCCATTCATTTAAATTTTAGTTCCCTCCTTTGCCAATATCGTCTCCCTTCGTTACTTTCCATCACAGTTCTCATCAACATAAACTACCTTCCTTGTTTCGTTGTCAAACAGGCCCTCTGTAGATTTAAAACTGCAAGGGCGCCCTTTTGTTCTGCAGTGAACTTATTTGTGGGCTGTAGGGATACCTAAATTTGGTTTTATGTAATAAGTTAGTACCTAGTTTTATCTGGGTATTTAAACGTGATATTACTTTTACATTATATTTTAAGGAATTTTTTACAATCTGACAGCCAATGTAAACATATAATTTATGACGTCGATGATGCCACACATTTCATGTAATCCCCTACATCTTCCCTCAAAACACTAACAGCGAATCCAGGTGGAAGTCTGGGTTTCAAGTTTACACCGTTAGAAAAAACGTATAGTTTCAGTGTGGTATCATGAAGTAAAAAAGGATAATAGCTTAATTTTACTTTTCAATAACAAACTGATGGGCCTATTTAACAGTAAAATGAAACACATCCGCCAAATTTTATTTCATTATACCGCTTTCAAAAAATATATATTTAATTTACTTCACCTGAAAACTTAAGCAGGAGGAGGATAAGGGGAGGCTGGCAGCTGTAGACCAGTGTGTCTTGCATCAAATACTGAAAAGGTATTTGAGAGACTGGAGGTCCAGTATGTAGTGAAAATTATGAGTGAGAGGAACTGGTTGCAGGATTATCAACATGGATTTAGACAGGGTTATTCATGTCTAGATATAGCTGGCTAGGCTTACAGAGGACTTGGTACAGGCAGTCGATGAGGGGATGCAAGTTGATGCGTGCTTTATTGACTTCGTAAAGGCAATAAGTTACCACATGTGGTGTTAATGTGGAAAATTGATGAATTGCTGGTAGACAAGGCTGTAGTGAGATGGAGTGGAGACTTCTTAAAGGGGTGGAGACAGAGGGTAAAAGTAGGATACTCCTCCCAAGAAGAAGGTGTTACGTTCACATGGAAGCGTGCTGAGGCCCTTGTTGTTTACAATAATGGGAAACGATGGGTTTAGGGGTGAGTGGCGAAATAAGGTGGTTTGTCGATGGCAGTGTTTTAAATGCAGAGATTGGTGAAGGGAACAAGCTATAAGATGTCATTGATAGAATACTAATATGGACGGAAGAGAACGAAGTTAAATATAAACATGAGAAAGACAAAGATGGTTAGGTTTACAATAAAGTAGGTTAGGAGTATGAATATGTACAGATGGGAAGGTAGGAGATAAAGGAAATTTCAGAATACAAATAGGCCTACCTAGGCATAATGATGCAGAGTGACTTAGGGCGGAGACGGCTGGTATAGAGAGTGATGTATAAAGGGAGAAGGGCTCTAGGTGTGATGGGAAGGGTTTTGAAGAGTGTTAATAGTGCAGTGAAGAAAAGACGTGTATTTCAATGGTACGACCAATGCTGATGTATGCTGCAGCGAAGTAGGACTCGTACGTGGAATTGGTTTTTGGAGGAGCTCGAGAAAACGCAAATAAAGGCAACAAGGTTGGTGAAGGATAAATGAAGAAGGCAGGGGCAGGCTGGTGAGGACAAAGGGAATTTTCAGCCATTTGTGATGCTGAAGGAACTGGGGTGGAACTCATTGAAGGAAAGAAGAGGCCGGTTAGGATGTACAGGGTGGTAAATGGAGTGGGAGACTGGTGTACGTTAGGCTGCCTGAAGACAGAGGGAATAACTCTGAGAAGATTCAGGTGAAGTGGAGCAGACCAGAGCAGGGTAGGCAGTCAATGCTTACGAGTTTGGTGAAAGAGTGCAATTTACTTTGGAGGAGTTCATTGTTGTTATTATTATTATTATTATTATGAATTATTACATTTTACCTTTTTCGGTATCGCAAAGTAAAAAAGGGCAAATGGGTTTAATTTTACTATTCATTACCAATATACTGGTATTTAATTGTAAAATTAAACCCATTCACTTTTTTAGGCCTACATTTTGTGACATAAGTTTAAATAAAGGCGTGTACACACTGGCAAGCTGAGCGGTTTGCGAATCGCTCGTGAGCTGCTGACAAGTGGTTTGCGAATCATTCGTGAGCTGCTCACAATGTGTTAAGACTTAAAATGAGTTTCAATGAACCTCCAGCGACCCACTGGACAGCCGAACCAACAAGGAGCCTACAGCGAGCAGATGATAGTCTACTGGTAGCACGGCAGGTTCACGAGCATTGTCTACATGAACCTGCAGCGAGCACGTCTAGACTCGCGCTGCAAATCGCTTTGTGTTCGTCGAATAAACCTACTTCTTTCAAATTGTTACAAGCGGCTTGTGAGCAGTTCGTAGGGCGCTTGTATTTCGCTCGGGACTGCGTACAAACTGGCAAACTGCTTGGCTCGCCAATGTGTACACTTCTTAATAAATTTCCAAGTGCTACAATACTGAAAATTAAACCAATTTACCAGACAGTGTCAACAAATTGTCTTAAAAATATAAGATATATTTATAGTGCTTATTTGCCACAGTACAACACAGCATCTTTGTTTTATTCTACATGAAAATATGAAAATTATTTTTATGCAATTTACATAAGTGTATCAATGCATAATTTACTTAAACATCTGAAATTGACTGATACTGCGTGAAATCACTTTGCTTCTATGGTATCTACATAACATGCCATTATGGAAAATCAGCACACAATGTAATTTGACCTTTACGTTACACTACCACCATTATCCGTTCTGTTTAAATTTTTTCCAGAAACTTTAGTCCAATATCTAACATTGCACACATTTTTATTTAACTCAATCCAAAACTAATGTGTCTTACGTAAATCCCAATACTGAACACAGTCTCTAATCAACACATCACTAATTAACATCTAGCACTAAGTATTTCACATAGTAACACATTAATTTTCTTCATTCTCGGTCATTGTCTTGCCAGTTAAGCAGTGCTCAGATTAGAGTTGTGATGAGTTTCAGCACCAAATATTAATTTATATTTTAGTTTGAGTGTAATGATAAAAGTACTCGCCTCTCGTTTAGGAGGATCTGGGTTTCAATCGTCGGCTCCGGCCATCCAGATTTTGGTTTTCAAGGGTTTTTCCTAATTCCCTCCAGTTGAATGCTGGGGTAGTTCCTTAATACAGGCTTGAGCAACTCCCTTCTCCTTCCCAGGGGTACCTGTTATAGCTGTACTAAGTGATGTGCCACACCGCTGAAGGTCTGTGCTGTTGTTTCTTTGTGGTTATGTATGTAATTTATTTATACATTGCTAACTCCATCCTTGTATGTGCACAGTTTTATTCTCTCACATTGTAGTCAAAAATGTATGCTTGGTGTTTAGGAATGAATGGTTGTAAATCACATGGGTGTTAGACAATGTGAAAAGAAACATTATTTGTTGGAGAACATTTGTCCGGAAAATAGCACCCTGCGAATGCGCAGGAACAAACTCAAGTTCACAAATTTGAGTATTGCAAGTTTCGAGGCACCAGTCCAGAAAATGAGAGGGTGAACGATAGCAGCCAAATTAAAATCGAAATAACAGGGCAAATACAGGTGGCATGTTTTTCAGCACATACACCGAATAAGTGGATCAAACCAGGCATATTTTTGCAACAGATGTTATAAATTCCACCCTTCCGCCGAAGCATGTTGTCTTGCACTCTTTGATACACTTGTGGTGCCTGGTGCAGCTGTTCAGAAGCTGCCATAATATGTTGTTGTAAGTCAAACTCTTTCTCAACCGGTACGGTGTCACGTAGGCTTGGCTTTTAATGTGGCCCCACAGAAAATAATTGCGCAGGTTTAGGTCCGACAACCAAGGAGGCCAGGCGACTGGACCATCACGTCCAAACCACCATCCAGGAAAGGTGTCTTTCAGATGTTGTCGCACAGCACATGTGTAGTGGGCTGGGGCGCAGTCATGCAGAAACCAGATGTTGAACCTGACGGCTAGTGGCACATCATCTAGCAAATCCAGGAGAAGTGGTGCAGAAAGTTGAAGTACGCATTACCGTTGAGTCGCTGGGGTAGGTAGGACATGTGGCCCAATCAAACTGCCCACACATTTACATGGAACAACACTCTGGTGTGCTGCGATGTGCGTTGCGTGCAGATTCTCGTCACTTCACATGTGGCTGTTTCTGCTGTTAAACATATGGTTACGTGTAAATATTGCCTTGTACAACACTACTGTTTCACTGAAGTGAGAGTTTTCATTCAGTTTGTTGTGCTGTAAGCCACTGACAAAACACAACTCGTTTTAGTAAGTCTGCTGGCTTCAATGCCTGCACTTGTTGACGATGGTAAGAATGCAACAGCTGTTCATCGAAAACCGCCACACGGTGTTGTGATTAACACCCATGTTGTGCGCTGTGGTCTTGAGTCCTAGATGATGGGTGTTCGGCCACATGCTCAAGGACATGTTCCTTGAAACGTGGAGTTCTGACAGTTCGCTTGGCACCGAAGTAAACCATTCGTGGAATCAGACTCCCAGTCTCATGCAGCCTCTGGTCAATACATTTGAACGTCCTTCTGTCTGGAACACGACTGTTAGGATAACGCTCTTGGTAAATGTGGACTGCTTCTGCTGCATTTCGTCTTGCCTCTCCATACACCAAGTGCATGTCTGTCATGTCTGTGAATGTCAGTTGTGGCATGCTGTTAATGTTCACAAAATCTATCGCAATATCGCGAACATTCAACTGTCCATCATCAACTTTGCACTAATCATACAAAACTAAACACCTCAAAAAATTACAAGCAAACATCAATTCTGTTGTACAGCGGCCTGTAGGTTGTTTGTCTGTAGGCACATGTGTGTGGCCCTCCCTCCTCCCTTCATCGTCACCTGATACTTGATTGCAGTGCAAAGACGCACCCTCTCAGCCACTGGACTGGTGTTTTGGAGCGCACATTATTCAAATTTGCGCAATTGTGTTTGTCCCTGCTCCTTTATAGAATGCTATTTCCGGACAAGTGTTCTCCAACAAATAATGTTTCTCTTTACGTTGTCCACTACCCATGTCATTTACGAACATTCATTCCCAAACATCCTGCATAAAGATTTGTGCTAATCTTAGTTCCCAGTGACTGTCGTATGCACATAGTTTGACGGCTAACAGAAGTGATAATCTAATGTATAGAACATGTTTAATATGACATCTGCCTGAACTTTTACTTGTCTTTGTTGATTATAAAGATGTCATTATAAAAAAATTGTTTACACCAGGTATCAGCCATAATCTCTATGTTTCTTAAAAAGTACGATAGTAAAAAGTTATGTAATTATTTGGTGTTTTTGAAGTGTATGGAAGTTGCAGAATTAATATTGATCTTTTCACACTTTTATAGAAGTTTACCTCTGCAGCTGTGAAAATAAAGAAATTGCGGGATGAATTAAACTCTTAAAAAGTACATACTTTAATTTTACTGCAGTGTATTATTATCAACATGATTACATCCCTGGGTTATAATAATTACATTTCGCAAGTCAAATGCACTGTTAGTTTGATTATGTTTAAGCATTGTAAATATAAACTTATCAGCCCTGTATTATTCTATGTAACGCCACAGTGCAGAGCTAATTTTACATAACTGAACAAAACATTCTTTCTAAGGTGAGTGGTCTGCACTAGCAAATTAAGTAGTGTCCTTACATAACAGAGGCCTGAGCAAGCAGCCAACAGACGTGCTTTTTGAGAGACAGCTGGTTCTCATTTTAGAAGGCACTCTAAAGAGGTGGAAACCAAGGGGTGACACTGGCTGGAGGGGGAGTATCTGTTAGTGTAGTTGAGAAAAAAAAGACAGAAAATAACGAAAACACATTTTGATTTTAGTTGGTTTTGTCAGAAAATAAAGTTACTTTGTCTATAGGGTTTCAATCAGAAATGTGTTCACAAAGGATTAAACAAGGTTACCTACAATTAATAAATCATTTGTGTAACAGGACATTTATTTTAAATGGATATTAAATTATACTATTTGGCTGAAATCCTAATTTTTTATAATTGTTGTGAAATTCCAGTATCATAGCTTTTACTTTAGACTAGGATATGACTTCTTTCTTTGCTTCAAAAAATTTTTACTGTGGGAGGTAAGTATTTATTTACTAGGGAGGCTCCTGAAAGCCACGATCTTTAATTAATTTCAAACAATTGCAAATAACTCAAATATTTTTTAACCAAATGCTTTTTAAAAAATTTGAGACTGTTTATAGTCACACGATAAACAATTTTGCCAGAGTGTTTTTTAAGATAGTGTACTGTTTGCTAGAAAAAATATTTCCCTTCATTTTGGCTTATTTTGACGACAAAATTTGTGATATTTCAAGGGCGAAAATCTAAAAATCAGTTTGGTGTGTTGCAACAGAAAAATTAAGATACAAACGATGATATATAAGCATTAAGACTGCAAGAATGAATTTTTGATATATGTATTAATTTGCATTAAAAAAAATATTGTCGAAACCACTGCAAAACTAAAGAAAGAGGCCTTAATGTGCGTGCTGGCTCCAACTACTACAACTGACATGGCTGTGCCTCAAATGTGTGATAGTTTATAGAATCATCGTTGAATGATTTTAGTAGCCTACATGGTAGGTTTCTGTGATTTATATCCTTGCCTATAGTTTTCATTTGTCTGTTGACCATATGTATTTGTGTACAGCTGTTTTCCTACCTAACCAGGCAGATTAGAATTACATTAATGGTTTTATCTGCCTGGATAGAGATCTTGGGAATGTGCTAGTGGTAAGGTAAAATCTCTCTTACTCACTACTTGCCTCCTCACTTTAATGTACCCGTAAATGATCATTCCATGCCTTGTACTTCTAAATTAATTTTTGTATTTTGTTTTTAAACTACCTTAATGTGTATTGATAGCAAATAATTGTTGCATTGTTGTGTCACAAATATATATTTATTTATACCCTAATGTTTTCACAGCACTAAATCGCACAGATTTTTGCACCCAAAGTAACACAAGTTTTGTGATGATAATAATAAGCAATAATTAGTCTAAAAATTTTTTGCTTGTAAATTACGTATTTCTTTGCTGGATAATGACGGTAATTAGTGCAGTGTGTGCCAAAAGATAATTCTCAAGTTCTACGCAGAGCATTTACAGTTAAAACTAATTCTCAAAATGTTCATTTTCGCAGAGTACACATTACAAATGAAAATGGGAAATACTTGCCTTTTGGGTGAGTAATGACTCTTACAGGTGCTGCCCACCATGTGCTCACAATGCACTGCAGTGTGCATTTGTAAACTGTTTTTTTTACTTAACTATTTCACGTGTGCCTATTGTGCCAATGTACGAAAAAATAAAAACAAGAATAGAATGTCATTAAGACATCATTCTCATTAAAAACTGTGTTTCTAAGTCTTCCAACATAGCTTAAAACTGCCTTTTCAGACTGCCGTACTTCAAAATGTAGTAAAACTCCGGATGTATATGAAACTCAGATTGAAATGTACACTGAATTTTGCTACAGACTTTCCGCCAATAAAATAAAGCCTAATAGTAAAAATGTATCAGCAGGGATCTTGCACACTAGTTCAACACTTGGCTTGTTATGGCGTTGCAGCATTTGAGGCACATTTCATGGTAGTTGTTAATAGCTCCATCACTTGTGAGCATGTAACGCACAGGTAGGAGGCGCTGTTAAAGTGGCTCCCTGTATAGGCTATGTTTGTGTGAGCGAGGCACACTTCAGTGGAACACTAAGGGTGTCACTGACCAATTTATGTAGTGGTATATCACCTCTACATGCAAGTCATTCAACTGGTGTGCAGAGCTTTGTTATAATTAATTTTCCTGTGGGAGTATAAGTGGTGATCATATCACATTATTTGTGGGATGTATTGATTAAATGTTTGTGTTTTTTGAACATGGTTTGTATTTTCCCAATCTGTTTGTAAGTATTTTGATGGGCACAAATATCATATTTCTAATAGGTTAAGTGTGTTGAATATTAAACTGATAGTGGTATGTTTTGAAATGTGTGTTCTATTCGTAGATACAAATGTATTGTTCATTGCAGTTTTTTGAAAGAAGAAATAATTACAGCCTGCTACAATACATTTCAAATGTGGACATGGAGGTTCTGAATAGTTGAACATGCTATTTACACAGTAAAGCGATAATTTTTTCTTCTTGTACACAAATGGGGCTGTGGTAACCGAGGGGTCAGATCCTTGCATCCGACCAAGGCAATCAGGGTTTGATTTCCAGCGAGGACAGCCCTAGATTTTTGCATGTGGGAATCGTGCCGGGCGATGCCACTGGTCGGCGGGTTTTCTCGGAAATCTCCCATTTCCCCTGCCACTTCATTCTGGCACTGCTCCATATTCACCTCATGTCACCCCCCCTCAGCGCTAAAGACCTCAATGTTGAACGTTGACCAAAATCTCTCTCACTCACTCTTATACACCGACCAAGAAATCTGTCTTTATATTATTTGCTGCACAAGCATCATCTCTGTGCAAGTAATTTCTCAAATGATACATGTCTGTATGTGTACAGATCAACTCATGGAGTGGGAGCATAGAAATTGGGGTGACAACATGCGACCCAGATATCATGGAGTTCCCTTCCAGTGCAACAGATCTTCGCGATGGCTCCTGGGTAAGTCCAAAGTCATCCCTGGATGTGTTGTATGGTTGGCTGTAGTCATGCATTAACCAAATTGTTTGCAATACACATATGCTCAAGCCTTGTTAAGATTCTCTCTATTTAAAGAAACAACGCAAGATGTCCTCAGCTGTACAAACAGCACCCTAGCTGTGTTAAAAATATGATATGCAGAAACTTAAAATGTTCAAATATTGTAGTCGTGAAGTATGTAAATGTCCAGGAACAACATCCATAGGAAATTTATTACAAATTTGTTTGGAATTTAAATGTTATAAGCTGGAATCGGAACCCACTGTAGAAATTATGGTAATGTAATTTAGTTACCAATGCATCAAAAAAAATTATAGTTTGTTGCCAGCAATAAAACATTGTAACAAAAAAAGTTCACACTCTGCTAGTATTACTTTGACTTAATTAAACGTCTTCACATGAATGGCCCACACAAACTTCACTTTGCCACTCATTCTCAAAGCCCAGTTACCATTTAACCATGATGTATTTATTACACAACTTAAGGTCAAGCAAAATAACCGCAATAGTGAATATTGAGGTCCTTAATCCTTAATGTATTTTGGCAAAACAGAAAGGTGTAAATCATGAACAGGTTTCATCATGGTGATTAAAAAGGAACTGCCAAATGAAACATTATCAATGTCTAATGTGCCAGTCCATATGTTTACGTAAATCGCTATTAATCCACAAACGCATCACTTCATCCTGGTGAGGTCCGTGGTGCAGTCATTTGCTTACGTCTCCTCGGCTGTACACCTGTTTGTCGCTCTTTCTTAACCCCCAACTTCCCCACCCTACGCACGCCAAGCTCAGGAACCACCTCTCTCCCTCTGTCCCCCACTTACCATGCCACTGCAACGATGAAAGACAAGGTCAGTAATTAAAGTAGAAATACCCCTAGTGTTGGTAATTTACAATTCTCATTAACTGTGGTATGCTTAAAAATAAAAATATGATGAAACATATTGTCACTTCTGTGAATACATGTGTTAACTTGCTCTATAATATGAGAAGACTGGGTCCTTTATTTTGAAATACACCCTTGTACTATTACCCCACAACTCTGATGAATTCTTCTATATGAGCTATACAGATCTGTTGCCACGTAGTCTCGACTGATTCATCCTCCTGAGTACACATCTCTAGTGGTGGTAGTTGTGCTCTTCACACTACTGAAAGTTGCACTTTACATTCACAAGAAGTATGTTTGTTTTGTGGACGGGTGTTTGAACCACATCCTCGTAACTTCAGAGCACAATCATGATGTTACTCTGCCACCTTATTCAATGCTTAAAGGTCTATGTCAATCAGCGCACGTGACCTACTTGGCTGTGGTTTGTTAAAGATGTACCTTCCCGATAGCCTACCTGGGCAACTTTCAGGAGTGTGAAATGGTCCTGATGGAGTTCCTTGTGATGTGACGACCAACAACTGCACCACATTCAAAATCATTGAGCTCTCTTGCTCCAGCCATTCTGTTGGTATTAGCAATGTTGAACCCTCTGTCTCCTTTTATAACTGTAGTGGTGATTGTGACATCTAGTGAAGCATTTATATTTATAGAGGAGTGACCAGATACTTTTGATCAATCAGTGTATGCTCTGTTGGAACTTCATTTTGCATGTAATTTCAGTGATGCAATGTTTGTATTTTGTGTGTTTGTCTTTGGCCAGATAATGTCGGGGAACTCTATTCTGAAAGACGGCAGGTCCGTGTTAGAGATATACGGCTTAGACCTCGACAAGTTGTTGGAGGGCGAACGTATCGGAGTCATGAGGACTGCAGAGGTACATTTATAAACTCCCTTCTCAGTGTTTGCAGTAGGCTAGGTGCATTTTATTCACCACTTTTAAATTTTTGCAGAGGTCATAATTTGTTTGTAAAACACAATATGTACTAAAAGTAGGAAACAAATATCTACATGCAAAATATATTTTTCACGTTTTGAAAATAAAATTTATCTTAGGGTTTTGTACTAATCTAACAACAAAATTATAAGAAGTATTTATGTTGAAGGTATCCGTATCAAACATCTTTGCCTCATCATAGTACTGCACCTTGTGTTTGACAGGGAGAACTAGTGTTCTACATAAACAGCGTATGCCAAGGTGTTGCTGCTGAAGGAATCCCCAGCAGGGTGTTTGCAGTCGTTGATATGTACGGAAAGTGTGCCCAGGTGTCCATAGTTAACCCAATCGCCACGCTACCATGCGACCGTAAGTGCTTGTAACATAGTTTCTGAGTGAATGTTTTCAGATAGTGGAGCCCAGTAATTGAATTTAATCCCCAGTGTTGTAATAAAAATATTTTCTTTCCAAAATTGATTATGTACAGATCTAACTGTTCATATTGAATTCTCCGTATGCATCCGTCCATATCTATCCACGGTTATGAGTACCTGCCATTCTTAATGTGCTAACATTTATTCATATTTTAAGGATGGTTGTGTGATGAAATAGTTGGTGATGAGTTTTGTATGAGTAAAAAATTATCTTTGTTGTGTCTATTTTTTTTTTCTAGCACAAAGATAATATGCCACAATAATCACACCTAGAGTTATCTTTACTATCAAATAAACATCACGATACATAGCAAATTAATCAAGATTCTACACTAAAATGTACATTAGGAAATTTTAAATTATATTTTGTGTGTAGGATCAGAATCAGAAGTGGAGATAAACAATGACCACGCTATTACTTCTACGACAGACCTGGTGACTAGTCTGAATGTTAACATGAACGTGAACATGCAGCACAACAATGAGGCGGTCGACCGCCTCCGGTTCCACGAGCGATGTGGCTCTCTCGTGAAGTTGTCTGGAAACAATCGCACTGCAGAGAGGCGGAGGCCGCTGGATGAGTTCAACAATGGCGTGGTCATGACCCATCGACCTCTTCGGGACAATGAACTGTTTGAGGTAGACTTTGCTTGCAATGTCTTCATTTAAAGTTCACATACACACATACAATTATGTGCACATATGCACACAACCATATGTGAAATATCATGGCTACAGATATTTACATTATGTGAGGTTTCAAATGTGTATTTAATGACTGATTTAATGGTTGTGACGCATTGAAGAAATTCCTCACAATGCAAATAGTTTAGTAGAACTCTTGTAACCTTTTCCAGGGAGCTTGTCAATAAATTGTTACGTGCAGTACAACTTCATTAACAGGCGTAAATAATAATTTTATGTCATTACATTGTAATTATAAAGAATTAAACTTATAAGTCTTCCTTTTTGCATACGAAAGTAAGCTGAAAAAGTTAATAAGTTATATAATTGTTATTTAAATATTTGCAAATGATTCTGCTAATCAACCTATTATACATCCATGCTTAGTTTTTACCACACAGCACTGCACAAATTGGCTGTATTTATTTGAGTGAAGTGTATTGATTTCATGCAGATAGCATACATCTAGTATGAAAGTAATGTTGGCTGCTGTTTGCAGATTCGTATAGACCGCTTGGTGGACAAGTGGTCAGGTAGCATTGAGGTTGGGGTGACGACGCATAACCCCACTGCGTTGGAGTTCCCAGCAACCATGACAAACATGCGCAGTGGCACTACGATGATGTCCGGATGTGGAATTCTCACAAACGGGAAGGGTACTCGTCGCGAGTACGGCATGTACAACCTGGATGAATTGAAGGTGAGTGTTCTTTAATTCATTATTATGTTCAAAACTCTGTGTTAACTTACTTAAATACAGTAGTATACTGTATATAAAAATATATGTATTCTCTATTTTTTCTGTTTTAACCAAGTTTATGTAATATTCTATAGTCAGAAATATTATTTTAATAATTTTAGGGCCACTTTTCAGTTTTCAGCTTATTTTATGCTAATTTTTTATTACTTAAGTTTTTTGTAATTTTATTTTTTACATAATAATGGCATAAAATATTTGTTTTGATAACTAATCCATACTCTCATTGTACCAGCCACTGTGTCTGCCTCCATGTATGTGCGTACAGTAATTTTCAAACAAGCAATTCAGTGGCCTATTGGTCCTTAGTGGTTATTAAAAGGAGCTGACCTTAAAACTGAAGGGGAACCATGAAATTTTAGTTTGAGTGATGTAGATTGTTTTTATTTATTGAAGAGTGGCATGTTTTTTTTTTTTTTTTTTTTAAAAAGTGGGCTACTAACATAATAAAAATGAATTTAGCATCCCCATGAATTGCAGCAAACATGTTAAATAAGATTTTGTTAAGTGATGTGTCAGACATAGGAGATACATACAAAAAACCCTTTGCAGGCCTGTTATAAAAATGTGGCATTCAAACATGTTGTGAAGTGTGCAGCCATTTCCCCACCTTATTCAAATCTATAAATTTTTTTTTTTCTTAATTGCGTAAATTTTAATCTTTAATATCAGGCTGTATGCCATATTCAGTATTAGTTCGTCAGGTGTTCGGGATGATACAACAGGATTCAATAACGTAGCAATTGGGGAGATGTATAATTTAAATTCATCTTTCAAAATTTAATATAAAATACAGTCTGGAATTTTAAAGTAGTTTTTGTTGTTTATTTTCCTGGCTTGTTTGGTTTCAAATTGACCACAGTAATATTTTAATTAATTTTGTTGATATACAGTAACTTTTTCTTGTATTTTTTCTTATTTTTTGAGTTTTGGTAAATTTTAGTATTTTTTTAAATTTTCCTTGTGAAGTGAGTATAATTTCTTGTGTTGCAAGCTTCTCCAGGTTGTAGGATTTCTGGCGCTAACGTTGTGGTTGATCGCCTGTTTCATGGAATTTCTCCATGACGTAGATTGTTGACGCACGTTTGTCAGCCGTCGCAGGGGGTTGCTTATGGTATGGTGCTGCATAAGTAGTTCCGCTGTTGCGCACCTTTCGTCCCCGATTATTGTATTTGTGTATTTATCCTTTATTATTTTGATCTAAAAATCTATAGAGCCAGTTTTTGAAACACTTTGTCATATGTTTAAGTGTAATTTTGTTAGTTCTGGTTAGTTGGGATTCTGTTGTATCACTCTGCCAAGGTGTGCTATTTGTTGCCATGTCCGTGGCTGTGGTGAGAAGTCGTACGGGAGTTCTCGGGCGGAGGGCGTGCCGGTCAGGCACGACTGCCGGGACAAGCTAACGAGTGTGAGAGATCTTTACATTATCAGTCGAGCAAACGGGTGTGAGAGTGCTAAGAGTTTATTGTGACTAAAATTTATATTGTAATTTGAGCTTGAGGGTGGTGATAGAGGACATGGTGATAGCATAACCTCTTCGCAATGGTGGTATTTTATCAGAACTGAACTTTGGGATCTTTTGTTACGTTAGCAGTGGTTACGCTATGTAAGTTGAGTGTTGTATGAACTGTGCTACTGAAAATTAAAATACAGTATGAGTGAAAACCAGTTTTTACATCAGCAGTAAACACCAAACAATAAACAAACAGCAAGTGAGTGGCGAGAGACATCGCACTCGTCACATCTAGTGGCCGGGGAACATAACATAGCCTCCGCTACATAAGGGTACCGCGAACAAGGAACAACAACACAGTAGCCTCGCCACATTTGTCGCCGCAAACTGAGAACACAAACACAGAGGGGAGAGCCCCATTGCAGAGTTAATTAGCATAGTATTGCATTAAAATGTGCTATGCCTTCACAAGTTATTCTCTGTAGATGATCGACAAAATAGACTATATCACATACTATGGTTTTGTTGTACATATTTGCAGTGATACAAACATTTCTTATATCTTGTGTTTATATGAGATGAAGTACAGTTTGCATAGGTGCGCTGAAATGATCTGAACTGCAATGTGTATGCCTGATAACAGGAAGGGGATCGTATTGGAATGATGAGGAAGTCAAATGGTGACCTTCACTATTTCATCAACGGCCTAGACCAAGGTGTTGCAGCTACGAAGATTCCATACTGCGTATGGGGAGTTGTGGACCTTTATGGCATGACAGTCAAGGTTAGTGTTTAAAAACATTAAATTTTAAACACATATTGTGACAGTTTAGAGCAGTGGTATTTAACCTATGGCTCGCAGGCCACACTATGTGATTTCTGTGTGATCTATGGACAATTTTTAAATACATTTTTTTATAGTCATATTCACAGCTCAAAAGACCTGCTAAAAATTGTGTAAGAAGGCAAAAATATTTTTCAAAAAGTAATGTTAATCTGTATTGTGTTCCTATATGATCTACGAAAACTGGTGTAAAATCTAGGAATTTATAAAAAGGGTGCTACTAAATGTATAAGTAACTTATATTTTAAATACTTAATACTGTATGCTTATTTTCTTGTGTAAAAATGTAGAAAAGGCAGTGAAACACCTTTTCTGATTATATACTTTCCCATATTTATCTTGTATAACACTAGTTTGCTGTAAATTTTCCTTTTCATACTTACCCTGCAGCATTTTTTGTTACACTTGGAAAGCGTGAAAAAAGGATTTTATCACAGGTTTGAATTTAAGCTCGGACTGTAACTTCCATTTATTTCTCACATAGTAAATTGTCTTCTTTTTCAATGATTGTTATTTGTAAGGTGACAATTGTTTTATAGGTGACTATAGTTGACCGGGATGAAAGAGAAGAGCAGAATCTGATCACTCGTAGAAACACTGCACTCAGGGACCAGCAGCTGACGCAGTCCCTTAATGGTAAGTTTAGTAAAGATAATTTTACATATTTAATCACAAGACTACAACCTGTAATGATTCATACTTTTCAGAATTTATGTAGGCATTTCATTTTGGGTTATGGTTTGTTGACTTTTGTAAATCCCTGCTAAAGTTGTACTGTCAGGTGTCCACTGTGTATATGTATTTCCTTTTGCGACATGTGAACAGCACTATCCACATGAGATGATTTCTTTACTTTATTCAGATGACCAAACAGTAATGATACATTTTTCTAATAGTGCTGACATGTATGGTAAAATAATGAGTATACTCCGTTTACTGAAATATGTACATGTCACGTGTTACTTAAAGCAGAGTACTTTATGTTTACATATTATAAATCTTAAACGTAAATATGTATATTTTGCAGTGACTGTTTAGCACTACTTTACTTGGGAAGAGAAGGGAAAGAGGGTATCAAAATAGCAGCTTGTTTGGTATTTCATTTCTCATTGCTACTTACTGATACTGTTTTCAATATTTTGATAGCCTCTCATTCAAAAGAAATATTAAATCATTGAGCATACAGTATCATGTTGGGGAACAAGAGGAAATTCAGACCTGAAATTCTCTGATTGCTTTTATACTGCATATAATTGTAAAAGTTTGTTAATAGGCTACTTCCTAAGTTAATATTGTAGGTTCACGGTTCATATTAATATTTTGTTTTGTATTTATCATTTATGAAACTTGCAATAATTATTTATTATAAAATTAAGTTTTAAAATTTTTTCTCCATGAGGATTACGTTTTACATCTAAAGATTTTTTTAAAACCTCAGGTCATGAGTTTAAAAAAATCTCTTTCGTCTAATAGCTAAGAGACTACATGTAGTGTTTTTCGAACACTATAGTCAGTATGGGTGTGCTTGAAACTACTGCCTTCTATTACATTATTGAAAGATTTAGATCTCTTTAAAAGAGGCACACTTCATTTGATGATAAAAGGAAATGGTTCGATGCAAATGGGGTAAAGCCAAACAATAGATTTAAGACCACATACATACATCTGGCTCCTGTTGAATAAGTATGCAGATAGAAGTTCAAGTTCACAGGCAGTTTAAGAAGAGATCTAGGATAGAGATAAATTTTGAGTTCTTTCTCAAAGAATTGGGCATCATGGACACTACCGGTGCCGAAGTCTGGACCACGGCCATAGAAGAACAGGTCTGGACACTCGTCTGGAAACTTGACCCCCTTGTTGTTTGGCTGTAGTTCATTACGTTCACGATAACGCTATATGTTTTGGCGTTGCAGTTAGGGCGGTCGGCTCAAACTCCGCCCACTTCCCTCCCACTAAGATAAACAATTTATCAAAACGTATTAAATACTTCCTTCGCCCACAATTTAAAATCATGGCTCCAGATATTTTTATTTACTTTATAATATTAACAATGGAATAAAGTGGGTGGAGTTTGAGTCCGACCGCCCTGATTACAGCGCCAAAAAGTACAACATTCTTGGTAACTTGACGAACTACAGCCAAACAACAAGGAGGTCAAGTAAAATACATTTGTAGATAGGCGAGTGTCCAGACCTGTTCTTCTACGACCGTGGTCTGGACTAGTAAGTGAGTTGCTCTAATTCCTTTGTCTAGGATTATTTAACTCAAGTTATATGTATGTATTTTTGAAGACCATTTCTTATACCCGTAATAAACGGATAACTGATTTGAAATTTTCATTATTACATAAGTTTATGCAAGTTTTTCTGGTGCTGTATAGTATAAAGTCCAGAAGTCCTACAGCCAGAATGTTAGATGTGCATTTGCTAGCAGATATTTGTGTTTTAAAACATCCTTAAAAAAAAAAATGTACATAGTTGGTTTGTTTAGCTATGTTGATTCGACGTAACTTTTCTAGAAAACTAATGTATTCAAATATCTAGTTTTTTAAACCTCAGAACATGATAATGACTTTTCAAGAGTCACATGTTCATTGCGAATACTGTGTTGACTATATAGATAGGAAGTGTGATGTTACAGTCTGTTTTTCAAAAATCTTTTAAATATGTAATAGAATTTTTTTTTCCTGAACAACCTGAATTTTATAAATGTTTTACAGTTTTATTCTTGCAGAATGTTCATAGTAGTGTTAGGTAAGAATTACAACATATGAAAACTAATTGCTAAACCAATAACATTTTTTTGAAAGATTTTTTTTTTTAATTGCCATTATATATAAAATTTAATTCATGATTCAACTAGTGGTTTATCTTTGTTAATGATGATATGAACAAGTGATTGGTAATAAAATATGAATTATTCCCTAGTGTTTGCACAGCTGTTACAGGTACATACAAGGGTTGCTTGTAATGTTCATGTAACTGTTTGTCATTAAATTGACTGTTGAAATATATTTTCAGGCACATTAGGCACATTAGCCCAGAGATACAAGTCTTTACAAGTTCAGTTTAAATAAATATTCTTGTTACACAATGTCTATTCAGTTTAAAGTTTGGTATAAATTCTCATGGAACTGTTGTGTCAGACATGCCAGAAGAAGACTGTGTGGATCGGCTCATGTTCCACTCTCATTGTGGCACCCATGCAGCCGTTATCTTCAACAACCGCACCGCTCATAGGCCAAAGTAAGTTGTATGACTACTACACTGTGTATGTTTACTTAGTGGAAGGCATTTTTAAAAATGTGTTTCTCTGTATTTTATGTTTATTGTTTAGAGCCATATGGGAGACCTTTAGGTATTTTGAATTGATATTTTTGTTACTTTAATTTTTATATTTGAGTTGAACTTAAAATTTTAGTTGGTCTCCCTTTTGACCTGATCCTCCTTTCTTTAGTTGTGTGTCATCTTGGTCCTACATATGTATGTTTGTATCTCGTTTCCTTTCCCTCTCCATTGCCCCCCCTCCCCCCTTTCTCTTCCCTTACTTTCTGAGCAGGCATAGTGTGCATGCGTCTGGCGAGGGGAGGGGTGTGGAGGTGAGGAGGGCACTAGCTGGGCAACAGATGCTGAGTGATCGTTGAAGAGGTTAGATAGTCCTTTTCTTTGTGTACGGACTATGAGGCGTTAACGCTGTGTCAGAGAAGGTTGTTCATACTCTTGCAGTTGTTTCTTCGGGAGCACACACTTGGCTACTGTCGTTGTGCTCATTACTTATATTTATAAGAATTTGGCCACAGTTTTGGTGATTGTACCGAGTGACGAGACTTTCAAAACTTGTGAACGGAACCAGTGAAAGTTGTTGTTAAATTGTAGAGGTAGTTTTATGTACTTTAGTTTTGTGTTTATTCCCAACCAACCACCCAGCTTGCATTGAGCAGTGTTTTGTTTTTTATTCTGCCACGAGTGGGAGAGAAGTTTTGTGAATGTAATGTCCCAGCCCTTCTGGCATGTGATATCCTCTAAGGCAGAAGGGGGTGCCAGTGGGGTGGAGTGGTGCAGTTTATCCTACCTCTCAGAGGATACAGTATTTGTATAAGAAAATTATAAGAAAAATTATGGCCAGGTGGCCTATCAAATCTGTAGTTTATACAGGGTTATGGTGTGTGGCTGAGATTTTAATGGTCTGCTGTGGGACTGTTACATCTGAGCTATCTGAGGGAGAATGTCCTTACTAACTTTCCAAACCTGTTAAAATATCCTCAAAATTCATGTACCCAAAGATTTCTATACTGCTTCTCAAACATTTTTAGTGGGTGATTTTTTGTTTAAAGTAGGTTTGCAGACCAAGTAAAGGCAACAAAAAAAGAAAAGAACTAGTAGAGGTAACCTGGTTCTGAGTGACGGATGGGTGATAGAGGAAGAAAGCATTGATGTTTGTTGTTGTGGGATTGAATTGGTGAGAGTTGTTACCGTTCTTGTTGGTTCTGCTTGCGTACTACGATTAAGTTTGATCAAGGCCTGTTGTTGTACTGTCACAAAAACCAACTCTTGCTCATTCTCCACTAGCTTTAGTACTTCTATGCGCAAGATACTCAACTGGTGTATAATCTTCCTGTTGGTGATTGGCTTTAATGTTTCTTTGAGTGATCCAATATGTTTTAGATAGAATAATGAAGGTAAAAGTATGATGTGTACGTAAAGACAATCCTGAAGTTTCGTAGAGAAATTTGAAGATCTAAAAATATATGAACACCTACATTTTAGCTGTTCTCCCTTTATGAGAATAGACATGTGGCGCGTCACCTGCTATGACACAATCGGGGGACAACTAATGATGTTCTATCCTTGTTCCAATTTGTCAAACCTTGACGAATTAGTGCGTTAGGACTGCTCCAAATCTTGTATTTTATTGTACCCGGATAGCCTCTTTTCCTTTAGATAACAGTTGACAATTAATAATAAAACAGTTACATCTCAATTTTATTTATTGATGGCTCATCAATAAAACAACAAAAGTAAGGTTAACAGATGATTTCAATTTTGAAAAATTGGATTTGAGCCAGGCGCCCAAAGTTTTGCTGGTGTCGCGAGTGTTCGCCCACAGGTTTCTTGTCGGTTGAAGTCCTCACTCAGTAATGCAATTTGCATTGGTTTGCATAAAAAAAAAAGGATGTGTAACCCCAAAAAGGTTATAGCTGCCAAGCTACATAATGGGAACACTTGCTGTTGAGCGCACTTATATATTTTTACTGTCGACTGTATTCTTACTATATAAACAACTGACAAAGAGGACTTAACTACTGCCCCTTCTGCCAGCAGATAATACATCCCCTAGGATCCACAGCAATATTCGCCTACACCTAGCACCTCCGCTCTCTACTGCCTTGACGCACAACTGTTATTATCCTAGGCGGACACACTGACTTGAACTCCATTGTGGCGGAGTGATCCAACAGGATCCAGAATGATCTCACAAACGATAATAATATGTTGAAGTCGATAATTTTTGGCATTACATTGCCTGTTATGTTTTACCACACTTGAAACAGACAATACGCGTCATTTTGTTTGTGAACACATTCCCCAGCCAAGTGGACAAATAGGTCTGCAATACCATGTTGGTGTTCCATTGCACCCTGCACTACCACCGGCGATGCGACAAACGTGGAGCTTGCTGACCAGGCTGCATGCCTGCACGCCCCTCTATGTGCCTCCTCGATCCTGAACTTTGACCTACCAGATGAATCATATCCTAGAGGAAGTTAACTCATCACCATAGTGAAATTTAAAAAATTGTAAACAAAGCAAAGTACATGAAAATGTTAGAAAAGATGCTTAAATTCTAATTCTCTTAAAATGAGTCCAAACACGATACAAAACAAATAAAATTGAACAGTAAAATGTACTACTTTCAAACTCATTACTAGTTAAATTAAAATTTTTATAAACTTTTAATTTTAATTTCGTGGCTAGTATCCCCAGTTACAGTAGAACCCTGTTATAACGTTTGTCAAGGGACTGAAAAAATGTTTACATTATAAATGGGAAAACATTATAACAGGGTATTTTTCTATTACAAATCAGTTCTAGGGACCAAATGAAGGTAGCATTATAACCAGGAAAACTTTATAAGTGGGAACACTATAACAGGGTTCTACTGTACTAAGTTGGATTCCACAGTATCAATCCTTGGTACATCTCACATTTGATTAACTTGGAATAATTAATTAGTTAGAACAAAAAATTATTAATAAAGTATTTCTATATAAAAAAATTTATATTACAAATTGATTGGCTGCGTGTCAGTGCACATTACAGGCGTAAGAAACAGAGGTGGAAAATCAAAACTTGTTGGACATATTAAAATTATAGCCGTCTGAATGATACAAATAATGTACGGTCAGCACTAAAATTTCGGAAGAAAGTGAATACAGTAGAACTTGACTAATTTGAAGCTCAGAGGACCTCAAAAAAATTCAAATTAAACATAAATTCTTAAGAAAAATTTGTAACTGACCACTAAACAAATGCAGGGGTACAGTGCTGTACTAGCATAATTTTAATAAAACAAAACTATCCCATTTTATTCAGGGCATTAGTAACTTAAGACATATAGTATTTACAGAACTATTTACTATTTTAACTCTAAATATTTACATTTGAAGAAAACTGTCACAGTGGTCTAAATTCATTTTAGAGTTTTTTAAAAAAAATTGGAAATTTTAAATTGTTTTTTGGAGTTACTACTACACTGAGTTGTAGTAAAATCTTCAAGTTTATTGAGTACTTGAAAAATAGGGTCACTTACGTTTTGCTGTCCCTCAATAAACCACCTCAACTGATTGATGTGTTCCATGGCATCTGCACGTGATGGAATCTGCATCTGTGGAAGTTCAGGTTGGTCCCCTTCTTCATCTGAAGATGCGCTCTCGTTTCTCTTGCAGACATCTGCCAGAATTTCTGCATCCATTAGTTCACCGCACACTGCTAAATTCTTGTCCATGTTCACAAAATCCAAATTAGGATCTCCGTCATTATGCTCAACATCTTCCCAGCTGTCCACAACATCAGGTACAGTTTCCTCAGTAGCCTCCACTTGCTCATTGCCCTCCTTGTGATAGAATCCAGCTTTTCGAAAGCAGTTTGGGATTGTGGATTTCCACACTTGGTTCCACGCACTGTTGCACATTCGAGCTGCTTGAAGATCAATCTTCATCTTGCGATTTTTGTTGGTGTGCATACCCAAGAGAATGTTTTGAACCACAAGCCATATGTAGAAGTGCTTAAAATTTTTTTTATCACACCTTGATCTATAGGCTGAACTACAGACGCCATGTTTGGGGGAAAGAACACAACTTTTAAATTTTCCATGGGAGGAATTGTGTTGTGAGCAGTGCAGTTGTCAACAAACAAAATGATAGTTTGTTTCTGTTTTAGAAATTTTTGGTGTAGTTTCAACAACCAATCTTCAAAAAGTTTACTTGTCATCCAGGCTTTTTGTCGGCTTTGTTTTGACGTTTTCAAAACTTCTTGCTTTTGCTGACTTCCCAATTATTACCAGTGACAGTTTCTCCGAGCCATCCATATTTGCCAGACTAAAAGTGTTACGCGTTCCTTGCTGTGCTTCCCACCACTACATAGTTCATCTTTAAAAGCCAGTGTTTTCTCTGGGGTGCACCTATTAAATAAGTCTGTCTCATCGACATTAAAAATATCCTTGGCATGTCTGTCTTCTATTATTTGTAACAAATCAGTTTTCCATGTGTTTATGGCGGGCACATCCACAGAGGCACCTTCTCCACCAGCAGTTTTGAAGGAATTATTGTTCCTGCCCTTAAATCCATCTAGCCAACCAGTGCTAGCCTTAAACTTGTTTTTACCTAAGCTTGTAGCTAATTCCTCTGCTTTAGCTCTAACGAGAGCTCCGCTTAACGGAATGTTATTGTCTTGCGCCTGCTTGAACCACTTTAACACACACTCATCGACACCGGGATTTTCAGGACCCCTTGCTCTTTTTCTGTTTTTGTCACCAGGTTTAGTCACACTGCTCAAAATTTTTTCTTTATTTTTTAGGTACATTGACAGTGTATTCGGCGGAATTCCAAAATCTTTTGCTATCTCAGACTTCTTTTTTAGTCCTTTCTCCGCTCCTTGATTAGCAGCCACCTTTTCAGCGAATATCAGTGTTTTGTACTGTACACGTTTTGGTTTTGACAATAACATTGCGAAAGCTACAACACAAAACACTTTACAACAGTATTTTACGAATACGGTACAGTAACATTAAGATGTTCCGATAAATCCTTTGCCGTGAAACTAACGACTCACTGCTGTAGACATAAATTTATCACTGTTAAGCAGTCTGCCCTTTCTGTGAATGCGAACTGTAGCGAAAACAGCAGGTGCTTGGTATATACGCGTTACAACAGAACAAAGTAGACATGAAAAATGGCGGCAGACACTGCAAAACTACAGTACACGTGCCATATCACGTTACATTCAAGTGATGCTTGCCTAGCAGACCGCGGACGTGTCGCATTACAGCGTATCAATATGTTAGCTTGACCATGACTCCAGTTACATACATATGATACATCAGTACAATCTTATCACAAGCTCAAGTGCCGGCTCACAAAGGATGTGTTTTGTGTATACAATTGCAAAGAATATCAGTAACGAATGTGATACCACATTTCATTTGACTGTTACCCGAGATTTCATTTGACTGTTACCCGAGATATTTGTCTTCTAATTAGCCAAATTTTAGTTTGGTTTGTAGGAAAGGTATATTGTTGTTTGTTATAGAAGAATGATGGGACCAAGGAATAAGTTCGAATCAAACATAAATTCGAATTAGTATATACGTTTGAATTAACCATGTTCGACTGTACTACCAGAACCTTGATATAGACTTTTTTTCATAAGAAAAAAGTAGTGTAAGGCAAGGTGTGTGTGTAGTACAGGACATACGGAACAGGAAGTGTCGCTTTGAAAGTATCTTTGTTTACTCTCTTTATAGCTGCCAGTGAGTCATTATATGTAGTTGAAATTCACATTAATTTCATTCATTTTTGGTTACTCCATTCCTCATACACTTTACTTCCGCAGTATTGGAATAAATTCTGGAACTTGTATTGTATATGTAATGTCTGTCAATACTGTAGCTTACTCATTTTATCACTTCTGTTGTAATTCTGTTTTATATTATTTATCAGTGTATTATTTTAACTGAACTTTTAGTTATGTGACATCAGTTTTATTATTGCATTATGCTTTTTGGTACTGTTGTCAGATTTAGGTGTTGTTTTTATCTTTTAAACTATCAATTTCCTGGATGTTAATTTTCTGTTTTTATGCTAAAGTATAATACGCAGTATCTTTGTGTTTTGTCAGTGCAATGGATGACTTCAACAATGGTGTAGTACTGACTAACCGTCCTCTTAAACCGGGTGAACTGTTTGAAGTGCGACTGGACAAAATGGTGACAAAGTGGGCGGGGTCGATAGAAATCGGAGTCACCACTCATCACCCAACGGAGTTGGAGTACCCTTCAACCATGACTAATGTTAGGTAATGTATGTTGCTGTGACACAGTATTTTAACTGTAATTCTTCCAAAACTTCTTGTTACGTATATGTTGTTTGAAATATTAATAGGCTTTTAACTTGTGATTTTGTAACTTACTTCCATTACTACAGGGAAAATTACTATGTACTGTATATTTAGATTGTGAGCTCTGCTTGTGGTGCCTGCATTCATTACTAAGCAAAGTAATAATGAGACTATCTTAACCATCTCATAATTTATCATTTATATAATTGTGTTGTTTTTTTTTCTCCTTTTTTTCTCCCCCTCTTTATGCTGCTCCTCTCTTCACAATTTCTTTTAATTGTAAGTGAACTAATATGCCATGCTAAGTACTACAATGTTCTGCTAGCACTTGTGTTGCAGAAATCTTAGAACATTAGAAATACGTATTTTAAGTATTTCTTGCTACTGTGTGTTTTGAATGCTAATTGATGCATAAAAGTTCACTACAGTATTTAGTTTTAGACTCAAGAAGAATTTATCCTATATTTCAATCCACTTATAAGTTGATGTTGTAGCTCATTTATAAAAAGTGTTTAAATTATTAGTTTTGGTTGTGTAGTAAAGAATGAAATATTGTAGTTCATATGACACGACTGTGTGTTGACATACAGATCTGGCACGTGGATGATGACTGGAAATGGGGTCATGCACAATGGTACTACTGTGATAGATGACTATGGACAGAATCTCGACAGACTCCAGGTTAGTTGTTTTATTATTACCGTACTGTTCAGTGCCACTTCAGGGGTGCAGTGGCTAGGACACTCGCCTCCCACCAAGGTGATCCGGGTTAGATTCCCGACAGGGTCGGTTCCTGGATTTTCACACGTGGGAATCGTGCCAGACAATGCGGTTGGTCGGCGATGTTTCTCAGGGATCTCTTGTTTCTTCCGCTCCTTCATTCCGGTGCTGCTTCATACTCACATCGTCACCCCTCACTAGCACTGAAGACCTAGATGTTAAAGTGGTGACCAAAATCTTTTCACTCATTCAGTGCCACTTAAGGCTATTATTGTCATAGCAATACTGTATGAAGCTCAACAACAGACTTCTGCAATGTTACTGTTTATTTTAGGCGATACTTTTTCAAGAAGCTGTTATACATATAATTAGCCAAGTTGTGAAATAACTTATGTATTCGTATTACTTAATTTTAGGCTAAGAAATTTGTCTCATGCTAGTAAAGTTTTAATTTTTATCATGAAACTTGTCACTTATGTAAAAGTGGATTCATTAGATATTAGTTTTCTTTCATTTGCAGACTTTTCCAAATTCAGTCCTCTGAAAGATATGAGAATTATTTTAACTTACTGTAATAAGATTGTTTTATGGGAATTTTAACTAACTTCAATTACGTAGCTTTTTTCTAAATCATATGACTTTCCCTTCTGGCCAAAAAAACTTGATTGCCAAGTTAGTTTTACCAAATATGATTTTAACTTCCATCTTAAATGTTTCTTTCTGAAAAAATTAAAACGGAAATAATCTACAATAGAAGCTTGTTGTTGGAATCCCTCAACTTGCTGTAAATAAACTTGTAAGTTGATATGGGTTTGATTCCTGATGGGGTTGACCCAAATTAACGCATGTGGGAATCTTGCAGAATGATGCTTTGTGGTATTTTTTCTGGGTCTCCCTTTTCTCCCACCCCTTGTCCTTACTCACCTAGTATTACCAAGCACCCCTCACAAACGCTGAAAACCTTGGCTAAACACGGACCAAAATCTCTTTGCTCACTCGCTTGTTTTTTGTTATATTGGAATATGTTTATTGAAATACTGTAATTATTTATTTGGGTAAGACATGTTCATATTTAAATAATACCATGGAAAGTCATTTACTATTTTTCTTTGAAACTACGAACATAAAGTGCAACGTACATTACATTAAAGTGTAGTTTGTTTGAAGTAAATTTTCATGTCTTTTATTTTTTTTTTAGCTGAATGCTCAGAAAGTAAATATGAAACTTTTTATACAGAATATGCAAAGCATAAATAATGTGCACCACATGCCCGAATTCAATTTTCAGTAGCTAAAAAGTAAAAACATTTCCAAACTGAAATAGTAAAACCAACTGATTGTAGTAGTTGTTCACAATGATCATTACTTAGAAGAAAAAAAATTGAAATCTGAGTTGTAATAATTAAAATAGAGAAGGTAGAGTGTTCTTATACCAGTGTAGTAGTGAACCAATGCAGAACTGTCCTGGATATCATAATTCATCTGTTGGCTAAATGCCCATTCATGAAATCTTCAGTGTTGACATATATTAATTGAAGTGCGGCTGTGGCAGGTGGGTGACCGTGTGGGAGTGATGTGTAAGGAAGGTGGCACATTGCACTTCTTTGTGAATGGTGTGGACCAAGGCTGCGCTGCCACCAACGTCCCCGACACTGTGTATGGAGTCATCGATCTGTATGGCCAGGCCGCTCAGGCAACCATTGTGGACAGTCTCGACTGTTACTCTCCAGACACTGCCAACTCCAGCCTATCGAATAACACTCTGTATAGGTAAGCTGCTTGTGTCTTGATTCTCTTTCACGTTTTAGTGTTAGCGTGAGTTTTGCTAAATAAAGAGCATGTTGTTAACTGCACTAGCCACATTTTCAACAGTTGTTGGTAGTCAGAAGCTGCTCTACAAATTCACTTTCAGTATGTTTTGATGGTTCCCAAAAATCATGTCAACTTGAGTTTTACTGTTTTTTTTCTGTTTGTAATTATTGCCATCAAAACACTAGACAATAGAATCCTATGAATATGGAACACAAAACATTAACTGTAATAACAGATATCTAGCTGTCAACTGGTAAAAATACTTTGAGATGTACATGATTGTGTGGATAGTTCACTGCCAACTTGTGTGTGTAGTGACCTCCGCTTCCATCATGTGCATGGCAAGAATGCAAGACTGTCCAACAATTTCCTCACAGCTTCCCGTCCACGAGCGTTTGGAGAGTTCAATGATGCCATTGTGATCAGCAACCGTGCACTCAGAGAAGGCGAGATGTTTGAGGTAGTCATAGACAAAACTGTGGACCGCTGGTCTGGGTCAATTGAAGCTGGTGAGTTCATTAACAGCAAACACTCTTTTACTACACATTAAAAAATTTAACGTTACTAATATTATACATAATGTAAATATGGAGTGGTCTCAAGAGTTAGGGTATTGTACCTCGAGAGCAGATGTCTTACTGGGTGCCCGTAGGCACCTGCCAAGTCCTGAAGGATGATGTGAAATGAAGCCCTATAGTGAAGTGGCAGAATGCAGAGGGTGAGGGAAATAAGCACAATTTTTAAAACAAGCAATTGGTGTCCACCACGTTTCCCACATGTAGAAAATCGGGTTCCGATCCTGCTGGGAATTGAACCCAGATTGCATTTGCAGAAGACAGGTGCTCTAGTCATTGGGCGTATCACAGCCCAAATAATATAATTAAACGTAATGAATAACTAATCCTCATCGTATATTGTTGTATTTTAACGAGCTGAGATTAACTCATTTCTTGCAACAAGAAGTTACCAGCTCAACTAATGAACCTACTTATGATGCTGGAAACTGGCAGATCAATATATCACCAAATCTAGACAGCCACCTGGCCTCAATATGAGATGAACACTCACCCATTGCACAGTAGTGTGCACTCTGGTAATTAGACGGACTTATCACCCACCACCGCTGGACAGTAGACTTTAGTGTGCCTTCACTCATGGTGTAGCCAGCTTACATGACCACACTTTCGTGCGAAGAGATATGTGCATCCTACTACAGTATGTGTATGTGTTTACTGACCATAAGTACCATCCTGTAAATGTGTGTTCCTTGTGTCGTGTGTTAGAAATTTGTAGAATGTTATTCTCAGCGGTAAGTTTAACGTTATTTTAAAAATACAGAAGAGACACCTTGAGATCTTGTGAACCATATGGGGTAAACAGTGCTTAACTAGTAAATTTTCTTCACCCTATTCCGAATTATAGGTGTTTTAGTTTTAATCTTCTTGATGATAAATTCCTGAGCAATGCATTCTACTGTGTGCTACAGGAAAACAAAGCATGTATTGCTTATAAACTGTTCTGTTCTTTCAGGTGTAACTGCTATCCGGCCAGAGGACTTGGACTTCCCAAGCACCATGACTGATATTGGACATGATACATGGATGTTGTCAGGCTCGTCGGTCATGCAGGATGGCATCACTTTGCGCAATGGATATACCTGTGACTTGGACACCCTCACTTCTGGCGCCAGGATAGGTAGACAGATGACGTTGTCTGAGCACTTCTGTGTAATGTACAGTTAATTTAATTCATCGTTGCATCACGATGCACTCCTGTCCTAGACCTGTCCTCTGTTGAGAAACTATAGCTTTCAATTTGGGTTGTGAATGAAAGCATTAAGTTGCAGTTTTTCCTTCCCCTTCCCAAATAGTTTCACTGTGCTTTAAAATTTTATTTTAGCCTGATTGAAACTGCAACATATGTAATATGAAAGATACAGAAATACAATATTTGTTAAGAGTGTAAATTTGTGTGTAGGCCTATGTATAAGCCTCGCAAATACATGCAGTATGTATGCATACATACCACTTCTAGTGTGTAGTTACTGTAATCATTTTATTTCCCTTTGAATAAATTTACATTAAGATTGGTTTCTTCCAAGGTATGATGCGGCACGAGGATGCCACACTGCACTACTACATTGATGGTGTAGACCAAGGAGTGGCATGTGAGAATGTGCCTCCACATGTGTATGCTGTGATAGACCTCTACGGACAGTGTGCACAAGTGTCCATCATACAGGGGGATGCGCGCAGGGATATTGGGACGTTTACAGGAGGAGTAGTGAGTGAGAACAGCTCTCAACCACTCAGCCTGCCAGTGATACCTAGCCATGCTGCCTGCGACACAATGCACAGGTTGGCTTCTATTCTTACAGCTTAATTATTTTATACTTAACACACATTATTCTTATGAGTCATACTCTTAATATTTTAGTACTCTGGTTAGCAAGATTTGAAACTCACGGAAATGATCTCCAGCTCCATCTTTTCTTACCCTATCACCCTGTACTTACCCCCTCTCTCCGTATCCTATCCCCTCTCTTCCTATCCTCCTCTCTCCCTATCCTCCTCTCTCCCTATCCTCCTCTCTCCCTATCCTCCTCTCTCCCTATCCTCCTCTCTCCCTATCCTCCTCTCTCCCTATCCTCCTCTCTCCCTATCTTCCTCTCTCCCTATCCTCCTCTCTCCCTATCCTCCTCTCTCCCTATCCTCTCTTCCTATCCCCTTCTCTCCCTAGTGTGACGCGTCCTCTTGCGTCTACTGTGTGTTGCTATTTGGACTATTGCTGTTGTAGTCTACTGCAGTTGGTGTTATGTTAAGTTTGCGCGTGCTCCGGATAGCTCAGTTTGATTTAACTTAAGGGTTGACTAATCATCGTGACTTCATCAATAACAACTCACTCAGTCAACGGTTGATTTATTTTTTGTTTAACTTTGACAGATGTTTACAAAAGGCAGTTTCTTACAAAGGGCGGTTATTTACTAAGCACAAATAAACCCGTCAGCTGTCCGGCGTTACCATGTC
>PNEQ01016415.1:9072-27088 GCA_003012365.1 Medauroidea extradentata
ATATATATATATATATATATATATATATATATATATATATATATATATATATATATATATATGCCAAATGATGTCTCAGAAGTTGTTCATTGATGGGCCATTGCTGATGCAGGCATGGGAAGCTAAATATAGGCCAGCTCATGTCTCTGAAATTGTTCATAGATAGGCCACTGTTGATGCAGGTATTGGGAAGCCGTGCGTAGGCCAGCTGATGTCTCTGAAGTTGTTCATTGGTGGGCCATTGCTGATGCAGGCATAGGAAGCCATATGTATGCCTGATGATGTCTCTGAAGTAGTTATTCATTGTCTGACCATTGCTGATGCAAGCACTGAGAAGCCATATGTAGGCCAGCTCAAGTCTCTGAAGTTGTTCATAGATAGACCATTGTTGATGCAGGCATTGGGAAGCCGTATATAGGCCAGCTGATGTCTCTGAAGTTGTTCATTGGTGGGCCATTGCTGATGCAGGCATGGGAGGCCATATGTAGGCCAGATGATGTCTGTGAAGTTTTTTTATTGATAGACCATTGCTGGTGCAGACACGCTTAGACTTGTGTGGGCCATTTATTTCATATAGCTGTGGACCAGGTATGAATACCATGTTTAGAGTGTGTTGCCGCTTCATATCCAGTTATGTTGCTGGGTACTTTATGTGCGTTGGCCAACTGATGGGCAGCTTTGCCATTGATGGCCTGTTTGTGTTTTGTGACATGAGTTGGTCACTGTGAAACGAAATTATATATTGTTGACAAGAACTGCTCATCACCGATTACCACAAAATTGTGAGCCAATCTGAGATATCGAACGCGTGTACGATAGCTTACAGTTGAGTCTGTTGTTGGAAAATTAACGCGTATTTTGCACATACCTGATTATGAGTGTCTGTTACAGTTAGTGTGACGGTAGACGGTTGGAGTAAAGATTGAAAAAAAAATTTCTATGCTACAAAATAATTTATTTCGTTCTTTTTTTTTTTATTATTAAGGTCGTACTCAGCAATTTTTACATTGCGGAGAAGAACTCAAATTATTCGAAAACACTCCTGGCTGTGTACAGTCATACAATGCACAAATTTATGAATACGTTTCACAAAATAGTGAACCGTTCGCCCGGAAAAAATTACTTTCATTGGTTTTTATTATTTCCCTAACAAACTTTGTGGTACATTATGATAAAAAATCTAATAAAAACAGTTGAGGTTTATTTCTACGAAAAAAAATTACGGTGCAAATGAGTAAATTATTAGTGTAAAAAGAATGTAGCGATTATTCGACGTAGATATTAAGTTGCTGTTACAAAAAAGTGTTCTCTAAACCGTTGCAGAACTACCAGGCATGGCCTTCAGAGTTTCTGAAGACAGGATGTCAGATATCTGTAGGCTACACGGTACTTTATATCTGGTACCTCTGGTAATAATAAGTAAGATATGTAGATGTCCGAAAAACAAATTTGTAAAACTGTTAACACAGTAAGTACAACACAAAAGTTGCAGCTTTTCGTCTTAAGTTTTTTACTGTCACATTTTTAATAGTTTACTGCATATGTTAATGCAGAGTTCAGTTTGTATGTAAATTTTCGAACACTATTGGAAAGTTTATTCTAATTACAAATCTGCAACGAACAAGATTAATTAAATACATTTTCGCTTTAGATTTTCCTGGCATTCAGTATTTTTTCAAACGAACTGATGATTATTTTAATCAAATTAAATGGCTGTAATGAAGGGTAAGAGCGTCCGATAATTCATTGACAGCCATAATGCAAAGTTTTTCCTCATAAAATTCTGACTGATTGGAGAAGCTAGACGAGTGATTTTAATACGTTACAAGCGAAAAAACTTTATGGTATCGTGTTTCTAAAGCACATACTTCTAATACATGACCGACTCAGTACAAACTGATTCTCTACGTGCAATACCGTCGAGTTTCTCTTATACTTATCATCTGGTGGTAAATCGTGTTTCCGTTATGTTCTAACACATCGTATTTAAAAATGCAGGACCGAAACTAACACAAGTATGGCGGAGCTTGCCAGCAATATTGCGGAATGTCATTCGCCTTTCAGCAAATGTCAACAAACGTGCAAGAATAAGGGTTGACCAATAGGAATTAACCAAAGCACAGTACCACCAATAAGAAACGAGGTTCAATGTCTAAAGCCTCGTGAAGCCAATACAAAACTGACTACTCTAACATCATACGCATTGTTCAAGTGTGGAATCCGTATTTTGTAAATGTGTACGAATTAATGTTACTTTTGTAAACTTCAGTACTGATTGCAGTTTCTATAATGGAAAATATTTAGAACGTTATCGTATAAATATATCGGCATGTGTAAGTCAACATTTGCTTGATTAAGACACTCCACTAAAACCAAAATACGTTTTGAAATGAAATAATTTACTCTGAAATTATTTGTTACGAGCTATGTGCTAATGTTATAGAACAAAAATTGCCTAATATTTATATTAAAACTTCAAACAATGATATATTTTGTATATAAAATTACCGACATCTTCAGTAAACTAAAAATAAAATCGAATATTATTACTCGATTAAATATGTATTGTTTTAAGAAAATAGCAGCATTACTCCTGATAACAACGACACCAAATGTATAGATATTCGTACTGTAAATTCATTGTGGTGTTTGTGGGCGGTAATATGTGTGCATCCATTTCAACGAGGCGACGAGCTGCCATGGTGAAGTGTACAGTTACGCGATTAGAACTGATAGAATCATGGCCATGCTCTTTCAATGCCCTTGGGGGACTGGTTAAAAAATCGGAGTGCTGTTCATTTTATACCAACTAGACGCACTCCGTTGTGTGAGACATGTATTTGTCACATTAAACGATTGCAAATTATATTACCACTGTAGCAATTTTAATAAGCACTTAAACAGACTTAAGTTTACGTATACCTGTTAGTTTCACCTATCAGCTGGCGCAATGATAAAAACATGGTGTTTCTCCCTTTAAGATGGTTCTTTATTCCAGTTGGTTCTCGGTGTGAACATAAGGCTCAGACTGGAGGCTACTACTGTCTGCACCATTCAACTGTGAAACCTATGTACTGCGACCAGGTATTAAGGATAATTATCAGACACCACAATATTGACTAGAAGGGGCTTTAATTTACATTGACAGTGCACAGTACAGTTTTACAATTGGCGTCGTGTAATCTTGGCTTAAGGCCTGATAAAAGGTGAACTTTAATTGAAGTTTATTGGAACCCAGTTCCAAGCGGCTTACCACTGTGTATTGGCGCGGTCGACACTCTGACGTTATCGCACGTGAGCACTCTCGTGACCTCCCCGGGTCCCGAGCGGAGTCCCAGACGTCCGGCCCTCGGACGACGGAGTTGATCAGCAGGGGGACGGCGTCCTAGCCGACCTGGAGGTACCTCAGCTGATGGTCCAATGAACAACAACCTCGGTGGCCCTGCCCCCTCGTTATATATGTCAGCCTGCTCTCAATATTGAGGGTAACCTTCAAAGTGTTGTCATAACACCGCTCCGCGCTTGCAGTTCCCCTACTTGTTGAGCACTGCGGTGGTATCCGTAACAATGGGCAAACATTCGGAAGGATCGGGGTTCAATTCACCGTCCGACTAATCTAATTTTATGTTTCCGTGGGTAAAGGTTTAATTCTGGATGGCTCCTTGTTATAGACCATGGTCGATTCTTTCTTAAATTCCAGTATCTCTGTGCCAGCTGTTCCGCCTCTGGCGTGCTAGCTGTCGACGATTTCGTTACAGTAGAGACTTACTCCTCGCGCTTAGCTAGTTTTTAATTAACAAATCATAACATAATTTACTTTGAAATCACTTAATATATTTTACTATTGTTCTTTTACAGCAAAGATATGACCTCAGGCTTCGTCACTAAAATTTATATAAGAATTATCTGATCACTGAAATGTTAAAACTATTTACGATTTGAAACTGGTATATAACTTATTGCTAAGGACGCCATATTATGGTGAAAATATTTTAGCATCAATGGCTTACGTGCACATCTGCATCTCTGCTTCACGATCGGCGATTTTCAGTGATTTGATAATGTTTACTCTGCTTAGGAATAGTAATCAGTGTTACACATTACAGTTCCTTAATTTATCTCTATAGTTTATTTTGACGCTCTTGAAAATAGCGAAAACAGGTTGTTTTGACTTGATGTGAGTAAGTTGCAGATCCGGAAACTAGGAACGGGAGAAAAGGGAGATCCTCGAGAAAACCCGCCGACCAGCGGCTTCGTCCGGCACTATTCCCACATGTGAAAATCTGGGCCACAGCGGAGGACGAGTGCTTTAACCTCTGTGCTAACCGCGGCACCGTCTTTTTTTTAGGTAGAAACATTTTGACGCAGAATCTTTTAAAATGTACACGGGTATTCAGTATAACGTTATCTTATATATTATGTTATAAATTGATAGGGTCACCACTGAAAGTCTCATAGAGATGAGTTGTTGGCGAGAAGACTGAGGGCCAATATTATAAACCTCTTTCGAATGACAGCCAACCGCTATCCTCATAGAGAAAGCATTGGTGAGCAGTTGGTTGTCATTCGAAAGAGGTCTATAGTTTCGGCCCTAAATGTCAGTTCAATGACTTGCGTCTAGAGGCTTAGGTGAGGCGAGATGCGCGTGCTGTGTCGTCCTTATCGCTTCCGTACGTCTAGGTCTCTAACGCGCAAAGTACGTTCAACCAGACGGCCACCTACAGCGAACAATGGAGCCACGGCGGAAGAAGAGACGACATCGCGCAGACGTCTTCAGCGCGGCTCTCCGGAGAAAGTGGCCTATCCTCCTCGGCGTCACCCAAGACGTCACATGGCTCGCCCCGTACATCCTCCCGGCCCGGGAGAAGATTTCACGGCCGCTTGCCGCCAAGTGAAAACCGCTTTTCCGCCACGCGCCCGATAAGGAAAGCTCCTCTCGTGCTTATCAAACCGTGGCGTCTTCCCCCCTCCCCCTTCAGCATCCCCCTCCAACCTTCCTTAAAACAAACACACGCACCATTCAACGCGACTGCTTCTGCCGGAACGAAGCAACACACTATGTCTTTACACGGTACGCGTAACCAACATTCTTCCATGTGCTACCGTCTTGCAGAGGAAGCAGACCGAAGTGTGTACAAATACCGTAAATTATAGACCAATATAGTTGCAGCTTGTGCACATTTGCGAGAACATTGATTATGTTTCCACATCAGGCTAACAAATAACAGCACACTACATTTTAAAATTTTAAAATTTGCACTGATTACATAAGGTGGAGAAATACTTTCTTATCTTGACTTATAACCAGTTTTCATTGCAACGATCGAAAATTAATAACTTAAAGTAAACAAAAAACACTTTGCCAAACACGAGAAAACATAGGCTAACAGAAAAGTACTGACACTAATTTATTCAAAAGTTCCACCCGCACGCCGTTAGATCATTTTCCGGAAACCTGTATTGGTTATTAATTAGCATAGAGCAATCCGGTAATGGTCTCTAGTGTATTTGGTGTAACTATGGACTTAGAAAAAACAAGATTTGTACGGTTTCATTGAGCATGACTTCTTCAATTCCATATTGACTTGAAGATTAATGCATATGCGTTGCGTGACTTTTTTTAAGGGTTGGGGGAGATGGGTAGTGGACACTATAAAGAATTCTTGCGAATTTAATACACTAGCAATTATTTTGTATTAAGTACGAACATCAAGCACATCTCTATTTATGTCAATATTTACGCCAAAGAGTTCAAAGTATTGTAATGAGCATTTTTCGTATTGTATGTAAAACATATTTTTAAAAATGATTTTGTAGTTATTGGGTACGTGACCTCCATCCAGTGTAATTTTTCCTTCTTTCTCAAGGCATTGAGATTTTGCGAATATGTATAATTTTAAATTGTCACTCACCCATGCTCAACCATGGTTTCACCGCATCGAGTTGTTTCAGTAGTTATTGGAAGCGTGTCTGAATGTAGAGGCTCCGCTCGTTTGACTGTGCCAATTAGGATAAGGTTCACTACATGTCTGATTTTGCAGGTAGGTCCGTGAGACGAGAGAATAAACTACATCAAATCACTGAAATGCACCGATCATGAAGCAGAGATGCAGATGAGCACGTAAGCCATTGGTGCTAAAATATTTTCACCATAATATGGCATCCTTAGTAATAAGTTAAATACTAGTTTCAAATCATAAATAATTTTAACGTTTCAGTAATCAGGTAATTGTAATACAAATATTAGTGACGAATCCTGAAGTAATTTCTTTGCTGTTAAAGGGCAATAGTAAATATCTTAAGTAATTTCAAAGTCAATTAAGTTATGATTTGTTAATTGAAAACTAACTATGCACGAAGGGCAAGTTTCTACTGTAACGAATCGTAGGCAGCTAGGTCGTCAAATGCGGAACAGATGACAAGGAAAGACTGGAATCCGAGAAAGAATCTACCATGGTCTATCAAAGAGTTAACTCGAATTTAGCCTTTATCCACGGAAACTTGAAAACAGGGTAGCCGGACAGTGAATTGAACCCAGAGCCTCCCGAATGCTAGCCCATGTTTTTATCATTGCGTAACCTGATTAGGTGAAACCAGCAGGTATACAGAAACTTAAGGTTGTTCAAGTGCTTATTAAAATTGTTACGTAATTAACGAGTGGACTGTAAGAATTTGGGATGCAGCATTTAGAGTTGGATTTAAAACGCTCAAACGAACTACTACATCGGCACAGCCACTCCCGCCATTTTGGTTTTGAGACTGTCTGTGTTGGCTGGGACAGGGACGCGAACCTAAGTAGTTGCAGTGACAAGGCCGCCAACTCTCACAAACAATATTGCCACGCCCAGCATCCCAGGAGCGGGAAATTCAAATATGTGTTATTTCTTTATACATCTATATACTGTTTACAAGTCTGAAACACACACATAGCAATTTACGGGGGGAAAACTGTAACGGCCGAAGCTCTGCATGCAGCAGACTGCCAGAAGTGTTCGAGGGAAAGGCAGATATAAGTTACGCTTAAAGGCGATTAAGCAAGTGACGAATGAGCACAAGCCGACCTTATAGCCATAGCGCCTATTCCTGGTCCCAATCGCGCTCGTTGAAAGCCAACGCACTGCAGCAGTATAATACTATGGAAACTAGCGTCGAATATGCGTAGTTGAATTTTAGCCGTTTTTTTTTTTTTTTTTTTTTTTATGAATTAGAAACCTGAAAATTTCTCGTTATTTTTATGACTGCGGGTTGTTGTTCACTATCCACTCGTCTTCAATTGGCATACAAAGTCATAGCTTCCAGCGTGGAACGCTTTTGACCAATAATTAAAACGTCTGCGGTTGATTGACTAATTGCACGTAAAATCAACCAAATATACGAATAATACCACAAGGGCCAATGGCTGATGACTAGAGGCAAGAGTATTTCGCGTATTAATCTGGCAACAGCGTAGACTTCTCAGAACTATACACACACTGACCAAAGTCAGATATCAATTGGCTTCTAGCCGTAACACGTGTTACCACCACGACTTGTTTCCTTATTTATCACTGGCTTGCAGTTGTCAAAGATGTGTTGAAACAGGTGTCGTCTAATCACAGGAGTAGTAGTGAATCATGCAATATTGGCATTCCACCTGACCTAGAATCAATACGCGAAATAATTTTGTCTCTACCAATGACATCACAGATTGTGTTCAAGGTTGTACAGGTTTTCTAATTAAGACAAGGCTGTTCCTAAATAATAACGCGAATTTAGCGTGTCTTATTAGTTATTAATAACAAACGTCTAACTAAAGTCGAACATTACGACTATATATATATATATATATATATATATATATATATATATATATATATGTGTGTGTGTGTGTGTGTGTGTGTGTGTGTGTGTGTGTATGTATGTATATAGGTTTTTTGACCTTTCCTGAACAAAAATAAATAAATATATCGTGGGTTTAGTACTACAATTATAGGTAACTTATTGATCTCAAGTTTAAGTTATCTGCAGACGTCTACACCGCCCTTATCAATGTTTCTTTTGATGAGTATATATTTACTAATGTGTCAATTATGAGCACTGCTGCAACATAAATATTGAATTTTAACAAACCAGTATGTGTTTGACAAACGCAGTTTTCAGTGTCACATGTAGCTATTTCCACCTACCTAATTATCTACTTTTAGTATTAAGGGCGCAGTTCACCTCAGTTTTCAACGTCTTTTAATATTTTTATATAAGTACCAGATATTTTTTTCTAATTTTAGACATAAATTGTGACTAAATCTTCCTCTTAGAAAATTGTCGTATCTCTCATAGTTTTCGCGTAATGAGTCGTAAACTTCAAAATTTGCACTTTACGGTTTTATGTACGCCACTAAAACCAACGGACATAGCAAACCGAAAAAATTCACCGCGTATAACAATGTTGTAGTCTATGATTTGACATATGTAAATAAAAATAATTAAATTTTTGTATTTTTACGAACATTTTTAAATTTTTAAATTTTCATTTCCAAATTCAGCATTTTTTTATTAAATACAAAAATATTTTATTTTTTGTTTTATAAGTGTCCTTTCATAGCTTACAACATTGTTATACACTGTGAATTTTTTCGGTTTGGTAAGTCAGTTGGTTTTAGTGGCGTACATAAAACCGTAAAGTGCAAATTTTGACGTTTACGTTTCATTGCGCGAAAACTATGAGAGATACAACCATTTTCTAAGAGAAAGATTGAGTCACAATTTATGTCTAAAATTAGAAAAAAATATCTGGTACAAATATGAGAATGTAAAAAGACGTTGAAAACTGAGGTGCAACGCGCCCTTAAAGCCACGATTCCAGAACAGTTACTTACGGAGATTCGGGTTTACGTGCAAACGCTGATTTTGCAGGAAACACTTCGTTTACGACTTCTGCCACGAGGATGGATTTATTTAGCGCATTCCAGGCCTATAAATGCATGTGCCCTAACGTCGACGTAGCACGTGCATCAAGTAACGCCCTGGTGTAAGTCTCTGAACTGACGTGCAAGTCTCCTCACCTGTAACTCGCCTGTGGTAAGTTCTGTGTTGACCACGTTATTTTATGATGTAATATCTGAGATATTGGTGTGTCTTACTCTCATATAAATCGTTTAATATTCTAAACCAAGTCTATTATGCCTAGAGACATGCAAAATTCGCGTTATTTTCTGACAACTGACTAGACTCCAAGTAACTATAGGCTTGCTGGATGTCTCCCGCTGGCCGATATTGTCGTGACTTGCCGCGGAGAATGCTTACACTGTATCTCTGTAAAGACGTAACACATGTAAATGACAACACATAAAAGTTCGTGGCCGCATATTATGCTCTGTTATGTATAGAAAAATTGAAGTTTAGTCTGCTACCAAATGATAACATGAATTTTGCATGTCTCTAATCATGCCAAAACAGGATCGTAAATACACCGATTTTCGTCATGTTCGTGCACGAGAAATAAACCGTTAGGCCTAAAAATTAGTGCAGGACATACAAAGGTTTTACATGGCTGTAGATTTCTTTCGATGTTATCGATAAGCAGAGGTCACTTAACGCACGTTAAGTAGTTTTCTAATAATTTCGTATCGACTGAAGATCTGCACAACGCTCGACGGAAAGGGCAGGCCACTGCGTTAGCGTGCTGCGTCTGTTCAGTTGTCATTGCCCCTTTTCTGTCCTCTATTTTATATCGTCACTGGTTATGACTGTTGTCAATAAGAGGGCGCGGTACATAATTCAACGCTAAAAGCATTAATATATAACTGTAGGTTACTTGAAGCAAATTTGCGAAAATTAAACAATAGCTATCCTAGACAAAAGTTTTAGCCAACGATTTAAACAAAATTGTTTCCAGTGTTACGGACTTCTGAGGTACTATCTCTGACGCCGGAACCTCGTGCATTTAACTGCGACGCAAGAGATAACTCGTAATTAAATAGTAATTCTGGATAAATATTTACTCGTAAAGCTAGCAAATATTATTATACAGGATTGTCATTGAGTGTTTTATCCATATTGGCTTCGAAATAGCGTAGAAATCAATTTATGTTTTCAGTGTTTACTAATTCTGAAGAGTGCATGGTATATAATTCTGCGTTAAAAGCATCAGTTTAGAATTGCAGGTTTCTGGAAGCTAATTTGCAAAAATAAAAAATAAAACAATCCCAGTTAAAAGGTTTTGCCAAATTTCTGAGCAAAAAATTTTCTCTTGACGTTTATTTGAAGAACAATTTCTGACGCCTAAATCTCGTACATTTAATTGCGGCGCAAGAGATCACGCTTAGCAAGCATCATTCTGGGTAAATGTTTGCTCATAAAGTTCACAAATATGAATATCAAGGATTGTTGTTTTGTAGTTTTCCTGTATTGACTTTCAAAATGTGTATATCTTAATTGTTGAACTCAGCGCCTATTTAAGTGCCCACCCTGTCAACATTTCCAGCACTATTGTTGTCAGTATGCAGCAATTAGATAGAATTATGCAGAACGGAACCAATGCACAAAGTAATATATTTGAGTTAATCATTCCAAGTAGAAGAAGAAGGTACGAAGCATATCCTTAAAAAATTACAAGTATTTAATCATAATATTTGACTAAAAAGAAGAGACCAGAAAAAGTCGGTTTTACAAAGTTTATATGAACACAGTAGTTTTTGACCCTGACAATCTAAGTTCTAACAATTTGTGGATTGGTTCCCTTCTGCATAACTGCATCCAATTGTAGCTTCTTATCGGGCGAGGTCGGCGTTCTGTGTCACAAATTCTTCATATAATGTCTCTAACGGCTATCTTCAGATCCTTGCTTATTTCTTGTATGCCATCAATAATGTCGACTCAGCTAATCAACCTTACAACCTACAGAAATGCTTCTTCCTGTCTCGTTTATTCTGCCTCCATTTCTCCAGTCAGGTCATCCTGCATGCTGTATGACTAAACGTAACGCACTGCTTGCCGCACACACGCATCGGTGATGACTCTGTGAAGACTCCCACTGTAATGACATCACCTTCGTTTTCTGAGAACACCCGCTGAATCTGTTAGCTAGCAGCAAAATGGCTTGCCACAGCTCCTCTAATGGCTCTCCTGGTCGCTGAATACGGCTACATAATTAAGCATGGCAAGCATGTCACATTTAAAGGCCTAGTTTCAACTGTTTTTGCGATAGTAATTTTTTTAAGCTTAAACGAGAGCAGATATCAAAAATGTGTCTGGCAGCTTTGTTTAAATTGTTTTTTGCTGTGATAGCTATTTTTTTAAAAAAAAAAAACTAGACATTAGGCCTATACGGTTCAGACAAAAAAAATCAACTAACCAGAATTTCGTTATTTACATAATTAGCTAAAACCAGAGTATTTACTGCCTTGAAAAAAATTGGCTGACACGGAGATGACGATTTTAAACAAAACTGCAAGACCAATTTTTGATATCTGCTCTCGTTTAGACGTAGAAAATTAACATCACTAAAAAAGTAGAAAATATAGAGAACGGCCTTAACGGTCACGGAAGTGCAACTCTATGACAGACACAAGGGTGGATGGAATATTATGTACGTTATCCTGGTAGGGAGCAGAGTAAGCCGTAGTGGAAGATAACATGCGCAATGCTCTTCTGGCCAACTGTTAAGCACGGTTACAGTCTCAAACTGAAGTTCGCAGGCCCTCCGGTCCATCCTATTGGGCAGGTTTAGCCGTAACACAATTCCCTACCTTGCGCAGAGGAGTACTCATACAGTCATACTGCATAGTACTGTAGAATCCGGCCTGGTTTGCTGGCTGTGTCTTCTCAATGCTACCACCTGTCTTTTACTCAATGTCCGTCGTCTTCTGACCCACAGTACACAGTAAATAAATCGTTGTACGTTTACAAATATAATATTTGAAAAATAGTTTTCAAAAAGAATTTTTGTAAGTTCACAAAATCATTGTAAATTTTGCAAGAAATTATTGTAAATATACAAATATGTCTGTATATTTACAAAAATTATTGTATATTTATAAATAATTATCGCACGTTTACAATACATTTCTTATGTTTTTAGTACCACAGTAATTTTTTTGGTTAACAGTTTACAATAACATTTTTTGTAAAATTGCAAAACATTTTGTAAAATATGACAGACCGTCTAAAGTTATTTTGTTTCACATTAAACATGTTGTTGCCCATTACATTATAATCCACTGGTCCCCGCAGCTATTTGGAAAATTAAGATTAGTTTAAAGACCTGCGTCATTCTTGTTGTGATGCCTAAACTGATAAATGTTTTGACAATAGTTTGCAAACTTTTCTTGTAAAACTACGGATTTGTTTTTTACTGCAGCTATGGGTGGTCTGCCATCCAGTTGTCCTAAAAAGTATTTCACTTCCGCGTCAACGAACTTACTTCCTATTCCAGCTCACACATTAAACTGTTCACCCTTTCATTAACATTGACACATTAGGTCGCTCACCCAGTATATTATGCAATCTCGTAAGTTATCAATTCATTTAATTTTTCTGTGTACTTCTTCGTTCAAACTGTGTGTCGTCCTATCTACATTTTTATTGACATTGTCTATTTTCCTGACTATATTCTTGGGCCGCCACGTATTTCGTTCCCGCAGCATTCTAAACACTTTCCTGTGACTCGTTGTAATAGTTTACAAAGAATTTTTACAGTGTTACATAATCTAATTTATGGCACGACATCTCGTCGACATTGACGTCATTAGAGATTGTCTTATTGTTCAGAGCACCCTATAAACCGGGAAAGTAATTGCCTATGAATTTAATTTAGGCACCGTTCCAAAATTTTCCTGGCGTGAATTCGGAAAGCCGCATGCAAAATAAAAAATTAGATAGTACGACGTGGAATCAAACACGCGCCCTTTCGAATACGAGTTCTTTGTGTTCACGTTACGACACCTCACTAGGTTCTTTTAACTTTTTCCTGAAAGAAAAATAGTATTATTAGATTAACTTCTGGTCTCGGTGACTGTGTGTACGTTTCTGTGTTTGTGCGTAGGTGTCCGTATGTGTGTATTTCCGTTAATGTGTCCACCTAAAACATTTCAACACATGGACAAATTTCACCAGACTTGATATACGTAAACTACTTAGAATGGTGACTTAAATGTTACGTATTCTGTTCACGTTGTCTTTATATTTTCAAAATGACTGCCAGTTTAGTATTTTTGATGACACTAGATTTCCGTGGAATTATTTTTATCTTCTTTTATTGAACTTGGTACACGTCTAGTACTTAGTTAAGGGCTTTAACTTTTGAGTATTTTGTTCATACCATGTTATTTCAAAAATGCATATGACATTATCTGTATATTTTTTATTATATTAAACTTGGTACACATTAGTACTTAGTACTACGATTTGCCACTTACGTGCTTGCTATATCCTCTTTCAAAGTGTTAATAATTTATATTTTTTTGGTAACACAAGAAATCTGACGAACAATTTTTTCTAAAATTTATTTAAACTCGTCGCACATATATTACTTAGTAAGGTCATGTAACTTGAATTTAAATTAGGACTCTGTTTACTTTAAGATGTGTATATTTTAACATGGCAATATTATTTTTCTTCTGTTAATACTGTGTTTATTACTATATTTGTTTTTCTGTTTGACCCTATTTATATCAGGCGACATATCTGAGAAAATGTCATTTTCAGAATTTTACCACATTTAGTAGACGTGTCATATTTAATAAGTCGCTTGACTTGCATATATTTTGCTTATTCTGTCCTTGTGTGTGTGTGTGTGTATATATATATATTAAACTGGCACTACATTTAAACAATTCTTATTTACTTACATAACAATTTTTTTTTCAAATTTCACCCAACTCAGTAAATATACAATTTTAGTGCTTAACTCGATGTTCTTGTTCATGCGAATAGCTTATTTTCATATAATTGACCAGTTGAAAAGTATAAGCAAATAGTTTGTATCTCGAGAACAACTTTACCAATTAAAACCAACGTTTATATTTTGAGAGTTCCTTTTGTGTAACCGCTAATTCTGGATTTATTTTTGTAGGTTCGTAATTTTGGAAGGCAGTAATACATAAATAAATAAAGACTTTTTTATCTTTTTTTATAGAGATACAAGACCGACCGTAAATGACGGTTTACTATCCGAAATGTTATTATTATTCGTCCTTATTGTTATTATAGAAGATAACAAGATATGAGTAAATAATTCCACACTTACAAGACCTACTGTTTATCCCCATTAAACTAATTTATTGCTTGCTGATTACTTTTTTTTTTTTTAATACATGCTAAAATATTGGTAGTAATTTACACTCTGAGCCTTTCGGCTTCTCGATTAGTGCTCCTCCACGTTGCCTTTTGTGGTTTTAGTTTCAAACAGCCAAATTCAAAATTTCAATCCAATTTGTCATTTAATCACTTTTTGCTTATACACAGACGTATTCTGTTTTTAAATATATATTTTATTTCACATGCTCTGAACGCATTTAAATGATAGAGCTGTTAAGTTATCGACATTGTCGGTTCGAATCCTACCAATATATTTAAGAATGTCCGTGTTAAACTTCGAACAACTAATTCTAAACGTAGAACCAAATTATTTCTACAGTTAGATAATATTTGTACAGGTGAATAAAGTTTCTTTGCTTGTTTTACTTATTATTCGTTTAGGAGAACCACGTTATGTATTCAACTTTTGACAGAGATCTTCGATTTCTTTCGTACCCAGTGCTTACTTAGTCCTTATGAGTGAGCCTGTTTGGGCGCATGTGCAAAACGGGCAGTTTTTGTTGTTCGTTTCAGCTTAGTCCGTTTGTCGCTATCCTTTCACGGAGATCTCTGTAATAAGCGCGATTTACAACATTTGGAGGTATTCTTTAGGGTTTCTGTTTTTTTATTATTATTATTACAATTTCAATTTGTCTTTCGTCGTGAAATTTGTTTCACTGATACTAATTCGCACCCCCAGTACAATACCAACATACTAAAAAATCAACATTTTTTTTAGTTATGTGAATCGTTAAACACAGGATGGTTTTATTTACCTATTACAGTACTAACATAGCTAATAAATGCATGCAAAAGGTTTTTAAAAAATTGTTGTTTTGAACATTTTTGTCAAGTAACGGAGATTATTAGTCAATACTAACATTTCTGGTATTTATGTTGCATGAGGGCAAATAACGTATGTTATGTTTCAGAATAACAACAGCATATTTTGTGTTGTTTTGATATTACACATTCATCATCGAAAAATTTGAAAATACGTATGTATGTACAAATGCTTTTATCTCATAATGACATATTTTGCGATATACTGGTATTGAATCGGGGGTGCAACTTGTAGATTTGATTTGAATTTCGATTGAACAGTATTAACAAATTTAATGAGCGAAAAATTGCACAAACTCAGAGAATATTCCCAGTTTCCGTTGTAAAAGGATAGAGATTGGTTTATATAAAATTACTGCAGATGAAACTGACATTAATTTCGAAATTTTAACTACGTAAGTTCTTAAAAATTGCTTTGTGGTCTAAGAGACATTTGAAAAGATCCGTGTCCTCATTTTCCTACACGCCTGTCGTCTAAGCTGTCTCTGACAGAGAAGTTGTTCGCAGGTGAAATTACTCGAAAAAAGAATGCTGTCTTCCCAAACCAGTATGGTGAAAGTCATTCTGAAGGAAGAGGCGTACTCTAAACGCAATGTCAACAAGGTGCGCTGGAGAACACATTAAGTCTCGTTGGGTAAATGCTGTGTGCCTCGCCGCTGAATTCTTCAACGTCCTTTAAATGAGGTCAGTGATGTGTTTCCTGTCGCATTCTGCATGCAGGAAGCCTGCTCACGTCTGAAGATCTTGAAGGGGCAAGTTTTTAATGATATTTGAGAGATTTTCAGGGTCTTGTGACTTTATAATAACACTACTGAATGTGTATACATATACACAAATATATGTCACACTGAAAAAAAAAATATCTTCCTGAAATGTTAAGGAAGTAACTAACCTAAACGCAGTACGGGACAGTTACCATACTTCCGCCTTGTAAATATGCAAAATTTTACATTTGATACAATACAAGTCTGGTAACTTCAGTGTACATTTTTCTGTTTTATTAAAGAGTTTAGGAGTGCTACCATGGATGTGTGGGAAGCAATTCTACCATACCTACTTTCCCAGCGCTGCTATACTCACGTGTGTCAAATTTACAAACAATTTTTTGGAGTGTACATAATGTCAGGTAATTCGCTGACGCGAACTGTACCAAGTGAATCTGATATAAAAACTAAGTAGAAAATACTCTTTAGTGAAAATTCATAAAACCCGTTTCATTTGAGTTTGCACGTTTCAGTGTATTCGTAAAAAGATTTCATTTACTTAACTATTCCATATATGTCCATTGTGCCAACGTATGAAAAGAGCACAAACTTCGGACAAGGTCGGAATAGCACTTTTTAAACACCACGCTCTTTAAAAACACTATTTACAAGTCCTCCACCATAGTTTAAAAATTGCCTTTACAGAATGTTGTACTTGAAAATGTGCTAACTGGGTGTATGTCAAACTCAAATTGAGATGGCTATGAACTTTGCTACAGACATTCCTCCAGTAAAATAATGTGGCCGCTGCTTTAAGTCATACAGTAAAAATGGTTCGGTGAGAATCTTGCACACTAGCTCAACGCTTGGATCGTTGTGAAGATGCTGCATTTGATGCGCGCTTCAAGGTCGTCCTTATAGCTTCGTCACTATGAAGCCTCAAACATCTGGTAGGTGGCGTACTTAAGGTCCAAAAACCACTAATTTAAAGTTAGGAATAAGGTAATTCGTGGGCACGAACTGCTCCATATGAATCTGTGTCCAAAACTTATAAGAAAATACTCCTTGGTAAAAAGTCGTCAGGTCTTTCGTTAACGAGAAAAATGTCTAGTGCGAACAATTTACCCTACATTCCAGATCAGTGGTATTTTACACCTATCTCGTAAACAAAGTGCTGGCTGATTATTTGTTGTCGCTTATTACCGTGGTACTGTCTGTTTCTGTGAACAATCTTAATTTTCCTTCTGTTTGGGCCTGCCAATGCGTGTTTATTTATTGCTTAGTTTTGATCACTGAGTATAATGGCGTAGTTCGTATTCGCGAACTACCCGGCACCACACACACACTTACACACATACACTTCAACACATACACCTACACACAAATAAACACACGCCGTAAGTAGTGTGACTTATTTATTTTCAATAGTTGTCAAGTAAATATTAATTAAATTTCGTGCGACTATTTATTATTCGGTACATATCGCAAATATTTTTCTTCATTGAGGGCTACTATATAAGAGAAAATATTTTTTTTAATGTGTCAAAGTCACTCCACGTCTCCAAAATTTACCCCGCTTACAAATATATATATATATATATATATATATATATATATATATATATATGTATTCACATATATATATATATATATGTGTGCATGTATGCGTAGACTATATATATGTATATATATATATACATATACATATATGTGTGTGCATGTATACGTAGACTATATATATAATACTTAAACAAAACTATGGGAGACATGCATTAACGTTCAAATTAATTTATTACGACGCCTATTATTGAATTTTAAATGAACCATCATGTAGTAAATAAATTAATTCTTTCTTGTAAACTTGTGTCTTAAGAAATCGTCCTGGAATGAATATCTGCATGAGAATATTTGCTCTTCTACTCCAACAAAGCACTTTTCGATTCCATGATAAATTTTTACCAGTAATTTATTACTTCGCTTATGCACGTGTATACGAATATATCCCTGAACCCAGTAGCAGTCTTGCGTCTACAAAAAAAAAATTATATAACGTTGCAGAAACCACGGTGCCAAAAACAGACAGAAAATTATATAACGTTGCAGAAACCACGGTGTCAAGAACAGCCAGAAAATTATATAACGTTGCAGAAACCACGGTGCCAAGAACAGACAGAAAAATATATAACGTTGCAGAA
>PNEQ01016416.1:0-25933 GCA_003012365.1 Medauroidea extradentata
AAAATATATATATATATATATATATATATATATATATATATATATATATATATATATATATATATATATATATTCAGGATGTCCCATAAGTCAGGTTTCATAGAATGAATATTAATTGGTAAAATATATGGAATGGTTTAGTAGTGATGTAGTGTGTTAGCGTAAGACCACAGCATTACGACATAAAGTGTTCAAATTAATGGCCGCAATCGATGCGCTTTGCACATGCGTATGCGATTGTTCATGTTTCTTTCTACACGATGTAACATGGCCGGCGATGGAGCGGCATATAGTAGTAATGTCATTCACAATAATATTTCATTAGATTCACCTATATTAACTTTCTCCATGAGACCGGACTTATGGGACAAACTGTATACATACATATATGGTATGCCCCTAACGACGGCGCGATATGGAAACACCGCGAATCCTGTTGGGTCTATATTGGAGACGAACTAAAATGTTAGTTGCAAAATATTGTACGATAACAAATTACATAAATGAACTATGTGACAACGCTGCATTGAGAAAGTCCCCTCTTCTCCTCTTGGGCCCGACATTCAGGTATTACTGTATGTTTATTACGTCAGTAAACGTAGAATCATGTTTGTACAGCTCGGGATTTTGACTTGCAACCATAATATGCACGTCATAACACCAGTAGTAAGATAAGTAAGATATCTGTGGAGTGCAAGAAGGAACTAAATACAGCGATATCTTGCCACATTGTACATGCAAAATTTCGTCCTACAACATGTTGCCACTAACATTCGAGGGACTGAGAATAATAGTGGTGTAAGTCGCAATTTTTTATTGGTGTCGTTTTCATTCATGGTGTTCACATTTTCGAAAAGAATATTTTTGTAACAAATATTGCACTCTTACTAACTGAATTTCTGAATTCCATTTGAGTACTGCATTTTGCATGTGATTACAAACAATTGTTTAAGAGGAAATTGTTTTTTTTTTTAACCGACTTACACCATTGTAAATCTAATCCCTTCATATTTCGTCTCCAGTTTAGATCAGGAATCGCGTGGAGTGCATAATATACGGTATTTTCTGGACAACCTGTCATTATTTTAGACTGTAAGATAGTAGTCGTACGGACTGTGCTAAGTGAATCTCATACAAAAACTAAAAAGTCGTAAAGCTCTTAACTTACGATAAAGAATTAATTAGTATTGAGAACAACCTATTACATATTCCCGCTCACAGTTATTTTTGACCGTCTTGTAAACTAAGTTCCTTGAGATTTTTAACAAATAGTATGTTTCCAGCTTAGCTTTGGACTGTTAATAATTCACACGATGCAGTCCACATACGTGAATCACCTGACATTCTGTACACGTAAGAAAAAACTGCAAACTCTTTTAACACTTTTCCTTTCAGGTACTACGGCAATACTTCCGCAACTGTTTTTTTTTTATAGTAGAGAAAACTGTACCGGGTGGTGCAGTGGCAAAACACTAGCACAGAATCCTGCATGTCCTGAGTTTATCAGGCCAGCCTTAGTTTAGTCTTCCAGGATACCCCGGAATCATTCCAAGCGAACGCTTAGATGATTGCTTGAACAGGCCATGGCCTATTCGTTCCTCATTTTCCCGTGTGCATTTAGCAAAGTCGTGAAGCAATCAGAGAGAACGAGAAACGCGCAATAAATAAATAAATAAATAAATAAATATATATTGATTTAATAACAACAAACCTGTTTTATTTAAATATTATAAAGAAAGCTTTTTTCAGTGCGAAACAATAACTTTTTCAGCTCCTTACGAGATTATATTGCTTAAATTTTACAAAATATTATACGTAGACAAGATAAAGAAATATTTTAGTAGTACTTCCAAAAATTGTTTTAATGTTCACATGTTTCCGAACAATTTCTTGTAAATTTAGCATTTAGTAATTTGGAGACAAGTTTCTAAACACTTGTTTTTTGTTATCAAGTATAAAGATGGGCCAGGCTGAGAGGGTTTTGATGGACAATATATAACTTAGAGATTACACACGTGTGAAGATAGTACAAAAACTCTCAAACTTTTACACCTCATCACTTTTCAAAGCACAATGCCTCTGAGGGACAGAGGCTTGGTGGCAATAAGGGTGGCACTGGTGCATTGTCATAAAACATACTTTTAAGCAACTAAGTTATAGATGTTGACTGTAGTCAATGATACTCAATTTTAACCTAAGACCATAAACGTGATGTGTTATAAGTTTGACGGCTATGGATATATCTGTGACTTCATAGTTCCTTAAACGGATGTGCCGATTTCAAAGTTCTTTTTTAATTGGAAGATTGATTCACTGAGAATGTTTTAGTTTTATTTGTTAAAAATCTGTTTATAAGTTAAATGTTATGAGATATTTTCCGATTTGGTGTGAGAATTCCATTGACATAGAATAGGCCTATTTATTCTGCTTATATAATTTATTTCTCTGTCTTGTATCTGGAATTTTAAATTTAAACAGACCTTTTTATGTGAATGGAGCAATTTTAACGAAGTTAATGTAGTAATAAATTACCAAAATTAAAACAGAATGTTACAAAACCAAACCATATCTACAAAATTACGTATCAATTAAAAAAATTGAATTAAAATAAAAAGTAATTCAAAATTTGGGTTTATCTTCAGAAATATTTGTCACATACGTAAACACATTTACGTAAGTTTTGTTCCAGTTAATTTACTGTTTCAAGTTTGGTAATTTAAAATACCTATTTTGTTTACATAGTGATGCCTTGGCACATTTGAGGGTTAACAATAACTTCAAACTGATATATTTTTAATTTTTTAAGCGATCATTTTATGTGCCTTTTTTATTTTAAGTTTTTCAAAGCTGACAAAAATAATGTTTAATTATTTTTTTTTCAAATTGTGCTATATGTTAGCTGTTCTCCCCGTTACTCTTAGCCATGTTAAAAGATATATCAGATGAAACGAGGCACGATGGCTGTCCTATGTATCAATATGAAACGTGTTTCATACATAACATGTTATGCCTATATATTTCTTTGCAAGCAATCCGGTACATAAAGCTTGGCTATCTCAGTCGGTAGAGAACGAGAATCTTAATCTCAGGGTCGTGAACTCGAGCCTCCACGCTGGTCGACATTTATTTTTCAATTTATTATAGGATTTCAGAATAATGAAATACCCGAATAAAAGCTACACCCCACATCATTGTTCATGAAAAAATCCTAACCCCCACCCTTAAGAGTAAATTTTCTACTGAATAGTTTATTTGGGCAGAAATATTCAAATAGGTGTCGGACATATCTAACAAAATTTAAAAAGTTTATAAACGTCTATTGACATAGTAAATAACAGACAGAACAGACCATTTTAAATTCAGTCAGTAAATATGTCAGCTGTGCTCATCGCCAAACCACGTCCGTTGACGTAAAATTTGTTCACTTAAGAAACGACGATTTTTAACCAACATCAGTCACTACCCTTTGAAACTTACTCAGTAAATTACGTACGCATGAATTACTTCTTCATGCAAATTTAACTTCTTATGTGATCAATAAGTTTTATCGTTTATGGTAATGTTATATTAAAGTTTTAGATCTCAAATTTTGCTCCAAATTTTTTCTGTTTCTTTACTGTGTCTCCAAGTCGGCATTCGTGAAATTAATGAATTACTTAATAGTTCCACCAGACTTTAGCTGTTATTGGGGTGTACGCCTTTTAAGTCATTTCTTCAATCATATTCCATAACTATTCTTCAGTGTGCTAATATTCAAAAAGGAATAATTTTCATACCAGGGCTAGGTAATATATTATCAAGGCATCACACGAAAGGGGATCACTAATACTAAGGTTTCAAGTATTGCTTGAAGCGGATTTTTAAAACTGCTGTGTTGTAAAATATTTTGTTAGAGAACATGCAGAATTTGAAATATTTCAGCAGTAACATTTCGACAATACTATTAAAGCTACGAAAGGTAGTTTTTTTCCATTGGTGCAAAAAAAGTCAAAACTTTTAATTGACTGCTTTGAAAAAATTCACGACAAATAGCAGTGATACGATGTCAAATTCTATGCACGCGTTTAGAAAAAAAACGCTCCTTGGCAAGAAAAATTATTTTGCTTGAATTTAGCTCATTTCAATAACAAAATTGGATAACTTCTGATGAAAACTTTGGAAAATATATTACGTTCGTTGATATCCAAAAGGATAAGGTACACATTACGATATATTTGTGCCAAGTAATGTAGAGATTCTTGTATATGACAAATTGTATTGCTTTACAAATATTTAATTCACTTTAAACCCACGAGGTGTGGCCGTAATTGAGTCACCACTTAAACTTCATTATTTGCTTCAAGACATCGGAGACACTGCATGTTAGTAAAGCTCATTGCGCTCATTAGCCTACATATATAATAGCCCTTATCAATGCCTAGACTATGTTCCCTAAAGGCGCAAAGGAACACCAAGCTGGAAAGGAATTTAATTTTCTTTTGCTAATAAAATAACTTAGTTATTTACTGCTTTAATCAGTGATATTCACAATATAGTCAACACATTTATTTCGCTTCACTGATCCTATTCATGTTATTTTCCGTTGGAGTTAAATTAGTAAATTCGGTATGTCTATTTAAATTCACACATGAGAATACTATCTATAGTACTCTTGAATTGTAATGTCAATTCAGATAGTATAAATTTCAGGCATAGATAAATAAATAGACAGCCTTAAGATTGTAGTTTACAATTGCAAACATGCTGAAACAATTTCTTATTGTAAAAAGTAGTATTCTTAAACTTTAAAATTACGTACATTTGCCGAATAAAATTTTGGTGTAAAATATTTTCCCTGCATTTCGGTACACGTCGTTTATGCATGTATGCAATTATCTCAGAACATGCGTGGAACTAAAGCAACGTAAACGATTTTTATGCAAGTAATTTAGAAAATTGATCTTATAAGTTCAGTCGATAGTTAACAAAGATCTATAGTATCACTTATTATAAAAAAAAATACAAACATTTAAATTCACATTTCAAACAAAGAAAGTCAATTAAACGAGGCATTGCCAACGTTTACATCTAACTATCTTAATAGTCTTCCTGAAATTTTGTGGAAAAGTTTATCTTAGAATTTAACATCATTTTCCGTGAAAATAGGTTTCCGGGAGTAAATAATCGTCCTTGTCAATGTAGATTTAAACAATAATTATCTTGGTATTTCGTGCACTGAATTTTCTTGTCATCGATATAGAGCCTTGAAAAATATCGTTACAAGATACATGCATGCACACGAATCCTTAAAGCTGATACTAAGCTATTCAAATGAAGGTCTAAAACATCTTTGGAAAGCCATAAAAATGTTACCCAGGGATTCTTTTTACATCCATTCAAGCCATAAATCTGATTTGCTTCGTTGAGAAGTTTGCTAGCAAACTCCGGCTGAGATTCTGCCTAGTTATGAAACTCCCCGGGAAGTTAACCTTATTTGTGCGGTGATTGGATAAGTTTATAACAAAATTCCTTCGTTAAACTTTTTACAAATTATCTCGCAGAATTATATTACGCTGAGAGAATTTCTTGTGGAAATTTATAATGGCAAAATATTTTTATGTTTCATAAAGAGACCCTAACTGCTTACTACTAACTCACCTCACGCAGAGTGAGAACTAAGTAATTTACCAGCTCAGCTGCTATTTATAAAGAAGACAGATGTAATTTTTCTAAATCGCCATTTTGTCTCTAAATTAGGGGTCAGTGACATTTAGCAGTGAAATGTCCAGGAAGCAAATATTTAAACGCAATGCTTAAATATGATTAAATAATAACATTTCAACATTATCATTATAACACGAATTATTCAGCCTTCTGTTAACTATAAAGAATGAATTTTCTTCTCATGACAGTTCATATATTTTTATGAACGTCTATAAAATTTCGAAGATTTAAAGATATTTACGGTAACGTTCTTCGATATAAAATGATTAAAAAATGTTCTTGTGTTTCACAGATAAGAAATAGGCTACGAGGAAAACGTTTATGTTGTAATGTAAGTATTGCATTGTGTAAAAACTAATAAAAAAATTATATTTTCCTTCGTGTTATCACTGAATTGAAACACAAAACCAACTAGCCAGTAAACGTCTGAATTACATTGATTTAAAACATGCAAGGATTAAATATTAATGTATAAGTAGATATTCTCACACTCCCTCTCCCCTCTCTCTTCCACTCTCCCTCTCACACACACTTTGAGTCATCTACTGACACCGCTATGCCAGGATATCATAGCTTCATTTAATAAGCACAATTTTCAAGGCCGTATAGCTTACTTGTTTAACTTAACTATGCTGCAAAAACTGTTTGCTATTTACTTAAACACAAGGCTGGCATCTGCGTACGTTCATATATTCCTGAAGTTCCCTAGATGAATACTAAAGTAACAGCAACACTTTGTTTGCACAATAGTAGTAGAATGGATTAAGTACACGACTGATACTACAGTCATATGCTTTTGTCTGTTTCTTGTCTGTGTTGTGACTTGCCTGTGTTCACATTTATTCGTGTCCATCGTTATTTGTGTTGTCGGTCGTTCATCCATTTGGAGCCTTCTTCGCCCACCCCACTTTATCGTCTGTCTTTTTTTGTATCGGCATCCTCCAGTCGACTATATTTCACTTGGGAATTAATTTTGTGTTGTTTTGAATCTGATTTTGTCCTTATTTCGTCTTCAGGGATATGAATACATTCCTTTGAGGAATTATCTGTATGTTTTATATCTGCTGATTACATCTTACTGGCTATTCTTCCTTTGTTTTTTACTGTGGGTTTTTCTGCAATACGGCAACATTCTCCCGTAATTATGTGTGTCCAAAAGAAACTGTTCTGTTTATAATACGAACACGTTGCAGGAATCGTTCAAAGATCATAGTACAGTTCACCTTGACGTCCTCTGTCGTTCTACAAAAGTCGAGAATTATCTTTCTCTGGAACCTGTATAACTTCATGGAAATAGCATGGTTTTTAAATCACAGGAAATAATGATCGCGCACGTGGCTACTGCGGTAGTATGTGGATTGTTCCTGTAACAGTTAGTAGTTTAATAAAAAAAAATGATATGCATTTGTTAGTTCAAATGTTTGGCTGTTGCTACCAGAGTAGCGCACACTAATAATAAAAATATTGTAAAAATGAAACAGAATATTTACAGAGCCACTATTCTTGCGCCATTTCGTTTCAATGCCTGACATGCACATCTGCATCTGTGCTTCGTGGTTATTGGCAGGGTGTCGATGTGTAGAGGCGTTTCTGATTTGACTGCACCAATCAGAATCAGGCTATTGTTACACCATACGTCTGTTATTTGTCAGCATAACGCCAAGCCCACCAATGAAGCAGAGCTGCAGATGTGCATGTAAGACATTAAAACCAAATTGTGAAAAAATTGTTCCGCCCATCCTCGTGGCTCTAATGTTATCCGTCAGCTATGTACGAAGAACATTATTTGAAATTCACGACTAATTTGGGTGGCCGAATGGTCAAACCATTTGCCTCCCGCCAAGGCGATCCGGGATAGATTCCCGGCGAGATCGATCCCCGAAATTTTGCATGTGGGATTCGCGCCGGACAATGCCGTTGGTCGGCGGGTTTTCTCGGGGATATTCCATTTCTCCCGTCCCTTCATTCCGCCGCAACTTTATACTCACCTCATGTCAACCCTCATCAAGCGCTGACCAAAAATTTCCCTCTTACTCTCTCACTCACGACTAATTTATCCCGACAGCATAGATAAATAATTGCAACAATGAACTCTGAAATGATTTACAAAAATATACAAAATATTAGTAACCTGTGTACCGATAGGGTCAGAAAAGTTAACGGTGGCAGAAAAATAATTTCTAAAACCCGGTAACACGGAAATTTTACATTTTGTTATGTTCTGTCTGGGTAATATTTCTAGCAGAACCAATAAATGAAACGTCAAACTATTAGTTATTTTTAAAGCGTAGAGGCTGTAATTTTACTTTCAGTCTTATATTCGCTGAGGAATACAATTTATATGGAAATTTTTTTTACGTATTAATGAGTTGCTGTGATATTTTACGTGTAACGTTAAGAAAATGTTTTTAGTTTTTTTTTTTTTGTAAAACAAAATTTTTTTGCGGTGAATTGCGTTCCATGTCACGTGAGAGTCGACGCTTCATAGACCAAGCAATGATCGAGGTTTCCAAGAGCACGAGAGTCGAGGACTGTGAAGGGCAGGAATATTGACTGCTCCTCACAGACAGTAGCCGAAGATGTCCCATGAGCGCCGGGTTCCGTCTGCAAACATAATCTCGCTCATCAGAGCCCCCCACTCCCCTCGCACGTCGCTGGAGGCAGGCTTGTCAATATTGACCCCTCGATGACCGAGGAGGGACTGCCTTATTGCTCCAGGAGCCTCGGGGTCGTGAATGAGAAGGGGAAGGGGGCAGAATCTCCACGGATGATCGGAAGACATCCGGCACTTATGAAAGGAAGTCAGTGGGATGCCCCTGCGAACATATGCATCCTTCAATGCACTCCTGTTTCACTGGTTCCGCACGTCGCCCCTGGGCTACCATACCGACTGGCATTAATCTATAACTGTAGTTTTCTTGAAGCCTATTTGAGAAAGTTTAAAAAAAAAAAAATATTCTAGACATTAATTTTAGCCAACGTTTTGAACAAAATTGTTTCCAGTGTTACGAACTTCTGAGGCACAATCTCTGACGCCGGAAACTCGTGCATTTAACTGCGGCGCAAGAGATCACCCGTAATGAATGAGTAATTCTGGATAAATATTTACACATAAAGTTAGCAAATACCATTATCTAGGATTGTCGTTTTGTATTTTATTCATGAGTGTAGAATTTAACTGATTTTTTCATCTATTATTTATCCACCACGCACTCTTTATAGAATTTCTAAAAAAATTTCAGTCACTATACAAGGCTCATTTACACAACATAATACTTAATCTTCTACAAGACTAAGCAGGGCAAATCTTGTGCAAGAAATCCAAACAATACTGTTTAAAAACATTCGACAAACATATTTTGAAAAATGCTAACGTATTACTCTAAAATATTTGATTACGCCTGTTAAAAGATAACTGCTTTTATTTAAGGTAAAATTTACTATAAGATTTTATATTCAAACAAACACAATACTTTCGCAAATTTTCACCATCATTATTTATCAGTAAATACGTGAACATTCGCGTATTACTTTGGGTAAAAGCCATAATTGGAAAGCGTATACCTTTGTGCAGCTTTCGTAACTAGACAGAGACACATTTGACACCTATCAAAAGAAAATTACCATCCTGGCTCTTAACTTTAAAACGCAATAAGAAAACACATTCTAGATAACGGCTGGAGGAGATGATTTTTGGTGAAAAGAATTATGAAACATTTTCTTTCAATATCGCATGTGCACATCTGCAGCTATGCTTCATGGTCAGTGATTGGCTGTGTTTTACTCTCAACGTCTGGGGATCTACCCGCGAATCACAGACGTATAGTGTCGCAGTAACCTTGTTCTCATTGGCTCAGTCGAATGAACTACTTCTCTTCACAAATACACTCTTGCCAATAGGCGCGAAGCAGAGGTGTCGATGTGAGCGTTATGTATTGATACAAAATGTTGCATAATTATTTTCATAAAAAATCACCAGCTCCAATAGTGTCTAAATGGTGTTATCATGTGGATATAAACGTAATTTTCGTGCCCTCTGGCGTAGTTTAGAAAAGTGTTTTTTTTTTCAACTGCTGTTCCTCAAAACGTACGAACCGGACACGTGCAAAACTAACAGAAAGGATTACATTGAATTCTTACCAATAGCTTTGAGTGATGAAATGACTGAATCTGATATTCAATTCAAGAACAACGTCACGGTACGTCAGTTCAGTGGCTTGAGCGAAGAGGTGTCGTCTTCAACAGAATTTCTTCAACTGTCACCTTTCAACAGGCAACCTCATTGAGGAAAAAACAACAACAAATATTTACAGTTTATTTAAATCGTTTAAAGGAAATAATACCCCAGTTAGTGACGCCAACCATATTAGCGTTTGTAAATAAGTGTTATTGGTGTCAGACCAAATTGAACGCACTAAAATCTACATTATTTATTTGTAAATACAACATACTTCCTTATATTACCAACCTTTTTGACACCTAAAACAATAATTATCAACACTTAAATGTGCATATCGTTAAATACGTTTCATAATTATGTGTGGTTTTTTATCGGCCAACAACTAGACGACAAGAAGAAAAATGAAGCAATGGAGGAACATCTGGCTGATAAAGATAAATGTTTTGAAAGAAGTCACGAATTATTAGGGGAAAATATTATCAATAGTAGTAAGGTCCTCAAACTGAACAGGTTTTAGTACAAAATTGAAACAGATAAGGGTTTTGTTCCTGGAAGTTATCGCATAGGTTTCGATCTTTCTGTTTGTGAATTACAAGTCACTAAAGATATTTTCAATGTTCTTCTTTATGACAGCATTCGTACAGTAGACTAAATACCACGCTTTGAACGTCAGCATAAATAAATATATAAACATATATGTATGTGTGTGTGTGTTTGTGTGTTTAACGCATGTTTGGTAACATCTTGAGGTTCCATTTAATTTTTATATGATTGATGATGGTACGGTGCATAGTATAACACAATGGACAGTTCAAACATAATATTTAGGAAATAGGCATTACAGATGACGCGATGCTAGACAGATCAAAGTTCAGGAAATTAGTCGACAATCACCACTTTGCAGACCACGCAAATACTAACGACAACAAAACATTGTCAGAAGATCGCAAGTAAAGCCACAGTGAGAAGATGAAGAGATTTTGGGAGAAGAAGAAGGAAAAGGCAATGACTTCAATTACGGATAGTCATCTACATTCATGTATAAGACGTTCTTGAAAACATACATAGATGTCGAATGTATGAAGCCAGCCAACGTAGAGTTGTCGTTTAGGAGCCGGTCTAAGGTGCGAGAGGTCCTAAATTTGAGTCCTGGCTCCGACATGGATGTTGTGCATTGCCTACACCTTACTTCACTCTCATCGACAATTAAGACCTTGTTGTTATAGTGCTGTAAAACCCTCTTAACTCATCTAAAAACGAATGTGTTACAGTCGATAAACAGACTTGCGTGTTATGTATAGGTTCCGTTTCATAACAGCAAAAACAATAATAAATAAAGGCAATTATTATGGTAAGATACTTTTTATGGTATTGATCTTAACGTATGCTTATTGTTCTAATATTTATTTCATACATAAATAATTAATAATGATTGAAGCGCTGGTCAAGGTTTTAAAATCGTGGTACATATTCAGAAAATTGCGTATGCTTGGTAGTTTCGACTAGCTAGAAAATAATACTTTAATTTATTTAAGTCACATAATGTTTTTAAGTCTGAATGCGTTGTATAAAATTTAAATTATGGGTACATATGACTGACGTATGAAAGTTAGAAACGTATGTGACGATAAATGTATGAAAGAAGTGGACTGTCCGTAATGGAATTCAAAATTTAATATTATGCAATTCCACACATTAAGTCATTAAAAAGTTTCAGTAAATAATATTTGAACTTCCCGGTCAATAGTATTGTGCACGTTATACACGCCAAATGTGAAAAAAATTTGCTGGAATCGAAAGGTATAGCTAAATTTAAAAAAAGTATAAAATTATTGAAGACGTTCCACTGCTACTTTCATTCGTGGCCGCAAGTTAACCCACAGCTTAGTAGTCTGCCATAATTAATGGCTAAAGCTTCAGCGACTGTTAGACTTAAGTGGTCACACACAAAAATATTTAAACTATCCATAGATGGAGCCACAGAATGTTTTCCAGAAGCGTATCCAGAAGTAGGGAGGGGAGAGATTGCATAGGGGTAATAGCCCCTCCCGAGACGGTTCAAAAAATATAAAACCAGATTAATGTCAAGTAAAATATTTTAAAAATCAAACATATGTTACAACAATACGGAAAGAAGCTTAATCATGTACTCTATATGTGTTTTGTATCATCAGAAAGCATAATTTATCCCAAAAAATACCAAAATTTTTTAATAATATATTATATATTTTTTTTCTTTGGAAACGCCTTTAATAGCACTATTTGCACCTTAAAATTCAAACCTCCCACCCAACGGTTTTGGCTTGAGAAGTGGGTATAGCTATATTTTAAGGCATAGGAACTCCAGAATCCTGAGTTGGACTCTGCCCATGATGTGTTCACGTATATACAGAAATGAGAAATTTAATCTGTTACCAATAAAATGTAGTTTTATGTCTCTATTCTTCTCAGTTTACAGCCACGTATATTTTATTCTCTTCACACAACTAGAGAGTCTTTAAAAGTGAAAGCATTCCTTCTCAATTTCTCCCAGCATTGGTTAGGAATATTATTTATTTTTCAACCGTACTGCGCATTTTAATTCCCCTGAATTTATAAACTGCATCAGCCTGTTTCATTACGGCGAAGTAATATTGAATTGCTTTTGATAATCTTTTTCAAACGGAGTTACATTTGATCTTATTGCTTCGTCTGTAAACTGACAAGACTGCAAATGTTTTTTTTTTTAATTTTCTGGAAAGATTGTCTTGGTTTCTTCTGACACAATATTAACTTGAGTTTTACAATTGAAATTGTGTATTAAAGTTAGTAATATATAGTATTAAAAAATCACGTCATTTCAGTAACAACTATTAATTAATTTTAATTACTTATAACTACGATTGACTGCTTTTATGGCCATGTAATAAGACTTTTCCGCGTAGAATTCGCGCGATGATATTTTGGATGGTTGTAACGCTTACTGTACTGGTCTTGTGGTATTTAACTGCAGTTAGTGTCGATAGTTATTGACAACGTGGCCATTACTCGCATTAAGATAAAGTTCTGAGTTTGAGACGGAACGTCTCAGAACTGTGCTTTTAAACTATTATTACATAAAATAACCTTGGTGTTTCAAGTGGGAAAAAACATGTTGGCAACACTGGCAGAATCTAGTTCATCCTGTGGCCGCACAAGATCGATCAACCACAGAGACATCTGTGTCGTGGCTACAGAACTATTCAGCAGCTACGTGTGGCGCATTCTATCTCGTGTTCTATTAACGATTCAATGTTTAGTTCCAGTCGCAGTATCGATCCACGGTGCACCGCTTGGCGTTGTATGATAACCTATATCGTTCCAACGAACGCATTAAAAAATCGCGCAGACATACGGGTTCGAAAACAGTAAAGGTGATTTCTAGCAAAAAAAAAATATTTAAATATAAAGTGAACTTATAAGCGTAAATTAAGTTCTCCAAATACTGACAAAATTTAAAACAAAAAAATAGAGAAAATTTAATATATGATAGTAAAAAGTGTAGAGAATATTTGACGTTAAGAATAACCACACAAAAATTTATAACATTTCCAGTGCAACAGAATTCTTGGTTACGTAGACAAACTATTAATGCATCAATTATTTATAGAATGCACCAATAGTTTTTCTTTATAAATTTTAGTAGTGTTTTCATAGGGGAAGTTATGTTATAATTCTTAAGTTGTTTGAAAATCGTAGTACATTGAAGAAAGAAAATACTGTAATCATTTATTTTTTATTCAAATAATAACATTTTTTTAAATTTTTCCTTTTATATTGTAACATTATCCATTCTTAAGTTTCAGGTTTCTAGTTCATTGATTACCTAGGTCATTGTTAACCTGGCTCATTGTTACCCTAGCTCATTGTTACTCTAGCTCATTGTTATCCTAGCTCATTTTGTAACCCTAACTCATTGTTGTACTAGTACGTTTTTCTAGCTCGTTGTTTTCCTAGCTCATTGTTACCCTAGGTCATTATTAAACTAGCTCCAGTTTATCCTAGTTCATTGTTAGCCTAGCTCATTGTTACCCTAGAACAATGTTACCCTAGCACATTGTTAACCTAGCCCATTGTAAACATCACTCATTGTTGCGCTAGCTCTTTGTTACTATATATCACTGTTTCTTATCTCATTTTTACTCTAGATAATTGTTACCCTAGCTCATTGTTAAATTAACTCGTTTTACTAGCTCATTGTTACCCCTAGATCATTGATAACCTTACTCATTGATAACAGTTCTCATTGTTACCCTAGATCTTTGTTACCATAGCTCATTCTCACCGTGGTTCATTCTCACCCTAGCTCTTCTTACCCTAGTTAATTGTTTACCCTAGATGATTGTTTACCTCAGATCATTGTTTACCCTAGATCATTGTTTATCCTAGATCATTGTTTACCCTAGATCATTGTTTACTCTAGATCACTGTTACGCAAAATCATTGTTGCACTAGATCATTGTTACCCTAGATCATTGTTTACCCTAGATCATTGTTTACCCTGATCATTGTTTACCCTAGATCACTGTTTATCCTATATCATTGTTTGTCCTAAATCGTTGTTTACAATAGATCATTGTTTCCCTATCTCATTCATTCAGAACAGTCAAACAAACAGTAAATAAAACTGGTTTATAAGCACCTGATACAATACACTATATTTTAATGATACTGGAAATAACATTTTACTGGTAAAAATGTGATTTATGATATACTTGATAAATGTCAAGCGGTTAATTAATGTTTCTCACTTAAATACTTAAATGACATACTGTGCAACTATTGCGTTTGTTTTTATGTGCGCAAATAATTTCCAAAACGTGACTGACAGTGTTTATTTAATTATACTACATTAATTTTCCAAATGGCCATCCTGTATAATTTAATAAATGTTCAAAATTCAACATTTCGTAACAGTTACTTAAACGATAGTTTTTTATACCGTTTTGAATTTAGGTGAAGTCAATGTTTTGTATCTTCTAATTTGGTATGTGCCAATACACTATTAATTAAATAACCATTTTTAATACTTGACTGTATATCTTCCTATATTTGTATTCGGACGTTCTAATTGTTGAAGACCAGTGATTTCAGAACAGAGCAAAATAAGAATAATTAAAAATGTTTTGTCATGTTTTAAAAGATAGAGCATGGTTTTACAGCTCATCATCGAAGCTAATGATTCTGCAGGATTCATGGCAGTGAGCCCCTGTTTAGAAAGAAAGTACAGTAATCATATTTGTCATATTTAAATAAATTTACGTTGATAGCACGTCCGGTATTTAGAAAGATAGCACTTAATTATTTAACGTAGGTTTTAGTTAAATTTGTAAGAACTGCTGGACTTATTAAAACTTTGTTGTAAATTTTATCAGTTCATCACTATAAATTTTAACTGATCCACCACTTTGAATGGCATGGCTTCCTAAATAATGAAAACTTTAGGTTCTATTTCGGAAATTCTACACGCAAACAATACTGTAGAGGATTATATATATATATATGTTTGTGTGTGTGTGTGTGTGTGTGTGCATGTATGTATGTGTGTGTGTGTTATTTTTAAATATAATACGTAGTATCTTATTTGTAACGACGTATCCTTATAAATAATTATTATGAGTATATTATGTAAACCACACTTTTCAACTTATTTTAGTTATAACTGGTACTGAAAAATGTTTCATGTTTCTGGTTTAAATCGTCAAGGTTTTCATTAGCAAATTGTTCCTGCTTGCCATGTAAAATCGTAAATAACTGTAAGAAAAATTATTGGTGAACATACTGTGTAAGTATTCTGTTTATCCCATGTTTATAATAATTATATAACTGTACTTAGATGTCACTTGTTATAGTTAAGTTTTCGATCACGTCATAACGTTATTTTAAAATTTCACCTTTCCAAAACGCAAGATGCTATTCCATATAGTTTACATATATACATATATACGATCTACATTTACTCATATAGTGCTATCTGTAGTATAAATCTTTAAAATCAAATGCCTACAACAGTATGCCCTTACAAATACATAAAGAACTATAGGAATATTAATTTTTGCACACACACTCACATATGTATATATTTATATGTATATTGATCTTTATGTATTTGTAAAGGCATGCTGTTGTAGGCATTTGATTTTAATTATTTAGTTTACAAATTGCACTATATGAATAAATATGTATCTTACGTCATGATTTGAGAAACACTATAACACCAAGTGAAAAACCAAGGCTTTTTTTACAGTGTCATTACAAATATATTTAATTTAGGATGTAATGTTCTCGGTCCAACATTTTGGAATCGATTACTATCTGCGAGTGTATACGTAGTGTTCCAAAAGTTGTAAATTCAAATGAAAAAAAAATATGCTCCAATAGATAGTCAACAAAACATTTAATTTAGTTGGTTGTGTTATTGCCCTCCTTTTTATGTGAGCAGATGCAAATACAAGAATGTATAAAGACATTTTGTAATTTTTAAAAAAACTTCTCGGCTGACTCCCACGAAAATCAGATGTGTGTGTATGTCTATATATATATATATATATATATATATATATATATATATATATATATATATATATATTTACTAAATTTTTAGGATATATTATAAAACTCTACCCATTCCTTTCAAACTTTGTATGCGGAAGAAACAAACAATACGTACTAAATGTAATAAATCGCAACCTCTTTAAGACACCATTTGGTAAAAATACATACAAGCAATTAATTATATACGTATCGTCGAAACTACTACTCTGATTTCTGCAACTATGATACATACTTAATAGAGAAGATACGAATACCAACACATTTATTTGAAGTGTTCGACTTGGTTTTAAGAAAAGAGGTTCGGCCTTTTTTTATGTTACAATTCTTTGCAAACCAACACTTTAAGCGATTTCAATCTAAACTGTACAAAGTATAATACATCTGCGTTGAATTTTTTATTTCGACACCCATTTCATAACAGATTTTTAAACCAGAAAACTCTTATTTTATATTATTCCGCGTAAATATTTTTTATAAATCATCCAAATATTTGGCAACGGAGTAAAACTGTGATCTATAATGTTAAACAGTAAATAACAGGCTTTTGCAAACTGTAAATAACCTTCCAAAATGCTCAGGAAGTAATTAACGTAAACGCAGTATGGGACAGTTACCATACTTCCGCCTTGTAAATATGCAAACTTCTACAACTGTTACAATACAAGTCTGGTAACTTCAGTATACATTTGACTGTTTTATAAAAATATTAGGAGTGTTACAATCGATGTCTGGGAAACAATTCTCTCGTGCCAACTTTCTTAGCGCTCCTATACACACGTGAGGCAAATTTGCAAACTATTTTAAGAGTGCAGCTATAGTCTTTGTGAACTAAGCTGCTGCACTGGAGTCACTTTCGCAAGCCTGTTATCTTGGGCAAATCAGTACACGCCACAATAATCTGTTTTTGTTTTAACTTATTTTTGGCGTTCGAGAATGAAATATCGTGTCCTAAATTACCAGTCGTCCAAATATGTTACTCGCGTCACGGAATATAAACTTCATAAAGAGTATGGGACTCTTTAACCAATACATAGCATGAGATTTCTACCGTACTCTAGTTCGTAAATTGAGATGATCAGCATTATTACTACACAAGCCTGGTAACACCAGTTTACATCTGACTGTTCCCTAAACAGGGATGTATGGGAAATCACTTCAACATATACTTGCCTTCCGAAAACTGCAATATATCCGTGTATTAAATTTACAAATAATTTTTACTGTGTACCTAAGAGGCGTTAACCCATCAATTATATGACCGAATTCTTGAAATAACAGGTACTTATAAATAGGGACTGGAAATTTTCGCGAATTCAATTACCTGAAGGCTAGTCCATTGTACTATGCATACTCAAGCCCCGTCTATTCGTTCATTGTCTGTTGTTCCACTGAGTAGCAGCTAGTTAACTAATAGTCGTGGCTTGAGTATGTATAGTACAATTAATTCTAGCCTATGTACAGGCCATTGAATTCGCTAAATTTTCCAGTCCCAACTTATAAATTATATGATTATAATTAGATACAGGAAAAATTCACATATTCACTGACATGTAGGCTAGCTTCCAAGAATATATGCGTACTCAAGTAGACAACGGCTTTTCATTAGCTGCTCGCTGAAACAGTGTTGCCATGTTATCGGACCTGCATTTAGTTTCTTCTTTATTATAGGCTGAGCGCTCTCCAGGAGATGACAAATAATTCAAGGACCAATCCTGAAAGTGACATAAACATGTAGTTGTTTTTATATGTAGTTTACTCTCGTAACAAAACGCGAATTTTTCAGTTCCCTAATTACTAGAGACATGCAAAATTCTCGCTATTTTCTGACAGCTGACTAGACTCCAAGTGACTATAGGCTTGTTCGACGTCTCCCGCTGGCCGATATTGTCGTGACTTGCCGCGGAGAATACTTACACGATAGAGGACAATCTCTGTAAAGACGTAACACACGTCAATGATAACACATAAAAGTTCGCGGCCAATTGAATAGCAGATTATGCTCTGTTGTGTATAGGAAAGTGAAGTTTAGTCTGCTACCAAGTGATCACGCGAATTTTGCATGTCTCTAGTAATTACATAAAATGAAAAGTGAATTAAGATAATAGTAACAGAAATCCTGTAGTAACTAGAACTTCTATATTAATACTCAATACATCCTGTTGTTTGTTTTCGTTTCCCGCTAAGCAGACAGGCTATCATTTATCTCATAATACTTCACCAGTTCATGAAACATGATCGTAGTCTGCAGTTGGATTTTTGTCATCAATAGCTCAGTTGTGTTCCCTCCCGTCAAACATAGCCTACATTGTCACCATAGCGTAGTCTTTAGGGACCATTCAACGATACGAGAGATCCTGGGTTCGAATCCTGACTCAGGCAAAGACTTTGTGTTGTTCCTTGACCTTTCTTCGTCGTCATCGGCTGTTAAGACCACGTTGTTAAAGAGCCGTAAAACTCTGTCACCGCCATTGTAACCGTGATTGCCCTAAAGTGTCAGCGATAAGACATTTCACAAGAATATGAATCATAAAGAGAATTTTTATTTCAAAATTGGTCGTAGCTCTGATGAAAAGTTGCAGAGAAAAATTGTAAAATTGTTTACACTGTGCTCTGAGAAACAAACGCGCATCTCAGCCACGGGCGTCATTTAGGGGCGAGTAGGGGGGGAGGGTAAATGCTTCCCCTGGATTTAAAAGGAAATGTGTAAATAAATTTATTGTGTAATTTGTTACTTAAATAATACTTACATAAGCACATAAATTCAAAATTTTATTATTAAAGTTTCTAATTTATACATGCTTAATTAATATAGAATAATGCAACAAGGCCACTGTCGCCAAAGAAAATCTTGTCCCCTCCCCTCCCCCCCAAGAAAAATCTGAAATGACGCCCCTGATCTCAGAAATGGTACACGAAGTAAATGCCTCGTGAATCCATCGTTTAGTGAAAAGATCTGCAATAATATATCTTAAGGGCGCCGTCTTTCACTCGCTTCAAATGCGTTATAATGGACGGGGAAATTCGTTTTTTTTTTCAAACTATTCCACATGCTCCAGTTATGCCAAGGTACGAGAGTAAACCACTACCACCAGGACGCAATGTCATTGTTAAGACACAATTCTTATTACAAACACGGTTTCTAGTTTCTGCAACATAACTAAAAACTGTCTTTTCAGTCTGTCGTACTTTGAAATGTACTGTCAGGAAGTATGTGACACTCAGATAGAATCATGTGCTAAACTTTGCTGCAAATTTTGAACCAATGAAATTATACGGTCACCGCTTAAGGGTGTTTATATAGGGGATTTAAGGGCGTTCAAGAGCGATAAATTCACAATTTTATATTTGCATAGTTTTTGTATAGTTTTCTAATAACGTTGCGTCAATGTCCGAATTTGCATGTTCTGCTGCCATGCAAATAGTAAAAACCACTTCACTTACTAAAATGAAATAATTCACAGTGAAGTAACATGCCATGGGCTACGTAACAAAGTATTAAATAAAACTTCAAGTTAACTATTTTTTTATATTTTAAAGAATTGCTGAATTTTCAACTTTGTCCTTGTACATTTGCTGTTTTTTTTTAATTCAGAGTATTACATGTGGTCTTATAAATTATTTGTTGTGTAGCTCATGGAATGTTTGTTAACCGTGAATTATTTCATTCAAGAAGGTCAATTGGTTTTTACTATATGCACGGCAGCAGAACATGCTAATTTTAATTTTGACGCACCGCTATGAGAAAACTATGCTAGCTAAAATTGTTTAGTAAGAGGAAACTGTACTCACAAGTATCGTCAATAAATCTAGAGCTATTTTATGAAAATATAACATTATGATTTTATCGGACTTGAACACCCTTAAGTAGGTGCGGTAGGTATATAAGTGTTGAGTTCTACAATTGATATCTACTCTTTTTAAAGACAATATAGAAAAAATACAAAAGAGCACTCCTTAATTATTATATTTTCCAACTTTATGAGCAAACATTTATCCAGTATGATGCATTTGTTAAGCGCGATCTCTTGCGCCGAAATTAAATGCATGAGATTTTGACAGCAGTGATTGATACTCAGAAATGCGTAATTCGAGAAAAAATTTTGCTCAGACAGTTGACAAAAATTACTATCCGGGATTGTTATTTATTGATTTTTGCAAATTCGCTTCGAGAAACCTACAATTCTAAGTTGGTGCTTTTAGAGATGAAATATATACCATGAACTCTTTAAGTCTCAAGGAAGAATTTGATCGGCCGGAATATTGTACGCTAGTTCAGCGCTTCGCTAGTTGAGGTGCTGCGGCATTTGATGCGCGCTTCAAGGTCGACCTTATAGCTTCGTCGCCTCTGAGCCTGTAATGCACGAGGCAGCTCAAGGAAGTGACGCCCCTATGGATGTGCAGAGGAAGATTTATGAAGATATCTGTAATCAAAACTAACCCACTTCCCTTCGTCCATCACAAACTCGGCTGGGGTGTTTTGGTATTTAAACAACTCGTATTGAAGTGCAGAGAGTAATAACATTTCCCCTTGCTTCGACATCTCAAGGTTGGCGGATTGGAGGTGGAGGGGGTTGGGGGCGGTATTGTATTAAAACTCAAGCATTGGTTGTTGAGGGGACTGACACAGTTGCAAGGCAAATTAATCAGGTACTATAAAATACAACGCAGGGAAATAGGGGTGAGTTTTGCGGTCTGATCATCCCTTGCGCACACGCATACATTCTCAAACTCAACCTCTCCCCCAATAAATTCCTCCCCTAACATGATGCACCCTCAATAAACTACCCCCCGCGCGTTCTGTAATTTGCAAGCCGTGTTGTTACAACTATGCACACACGCTCTTACTCGTCTGCCTATTTCAGCGGGTCGCGGATTTGCAAACAGCTCCATCTACACCCCTTTTAATGCACACACACTTCTCGCCACCCTTGTTTCATATTTGCCGCTGTATCGCTCCCCGATAGCTTTTAGTTCCCATCCCCTAAATTAAAACGAGTTTTGAGCGAAATGAAAGCCACATGAAAAAATACACTAAACAAGAGAAGCAAGTCTATATTTCAGCGCCACTGATAATCATATTAATGTGTGTCGAGGGCGTAATGAACACGTGAAAGTAAAATTGGATTTTTCACCCTGTTCCGATAGCTACATAAATCAAATTTCAAATTTAATGGTCAATGTGTGTGTTATTTTAAGTGGACATTGTTGTTAATTTATAGTGACTTCGATTTATGTCGCTTTAAAGGGAGAGTATTACGTACATTTTACACGTTAATTAATGTTTTAGTAAAAAAAAACCTATTCAGCCTAATAACGAATACCAGGTGCATAAATGGCTGCCACCGCAACGAAAATAAGTTTACGACACGAATTTAATATGTATTTTAGTACGTATGTAAAAGCGCTTCCATACTATTGGCCAATCAAATTCTCAAAAGAAAGAAGTACTCCAATTATCCTACGCATAAAAAGTAAAAATAAAAAAATTAAATAAAAACACTGTGTTGCAGGAATACATTTAGAATTCAATTAATTAGAAGAAAGCAAGCAGGTTACGTGGTTGGTATTCTCTTTTATACTATTTAATGTTGGCAATACTATTTAACTAGGCAATGTGCGTGATTCGACGATAATGGGCCATCAAGGGTGCGGTCTACCGTTATTTTCATCACCATGTTTTAATTTTTATATTTGTACCAAATATTTTTTTATTGTTTTAGATACAAAATGTGGCTAAATTTTTCTCTTATAAAATGTTTTTATCTCGAATATTTTTTGCGCAATGGCTCGTTAGAGCTAAAATTTACATTCTTCCGTTTTAATGGCAACTGTAAAACCAACTCACTTACCAAACTGAATAAATTCACAGTGAACAACGATGTTGTTGGCTACAAATTCAGCTATATTAAATCACAAAATGAAGTATTTTGTATTAAATATAATTGTTGAATTTTTCAAATTTTTATTTAAAATTACATAATTTTTATTTAAATAAAATAATTTGTTCTTCGTTTTTTACGTGACATTGTAGCCAGTGATGTCTTTATCCATGGTGAATTTTGTCAGTTTGGTTTGTCAGTTGGTTTTAGTGTAGTCCTTAAAACGGAATCATGCAAAATTTTACTTTAACAAGCCATTACGCGATAACTACGAGAGATAAAAAAAATTTAATAAGAGCAAAGTTTAGTCATATTGTGTGTCTAAAATAAGAAAAAATATCTAGCATAAATAAAAAATAAAAACGTGATGATGGAAATTGCTGTATACCGTGCTCTTAAACTTCTGCATGTACATTTGTTTGCCAGAACAAATTTTTCAATTTATCACCGTTCTTATTCCTGATGGTCTTCTGAAACTTTGACTGAGTAATTTATTCACTTCAAAATTTGCGGTGTACAGTTGCTTAAGAAGACAAAGTCTTGGTGAAGTAGTAGCTCATGAAGTAGTTTTTTTTACCGGGCAAATTGATGCAATGACTAGCTAGGATTATTTCTACTTAGTTAGAAAGAAAGTATGTTTCCATATGGTCAAGTTAGGCAAAAGGAAAAATTCAGCCTCTACTTTCGCTGATATTTCGAACTAGTCAAATAAAATACGAAACCGTAGTAAAATGAAGTTAAACTACGCTTGGGAAAGAGAAACATTATTAAATTCACTTTTAAATGGGAACTATACAAAGTTCGTTTTATAAATAATTAACTTCATGTAACTTGTAACTTAAAATTCGGTAAATTTCTGCGATTCAGCAGTCTACATTTCTTACCGATACCAGCGCTCAAGCGGCAGATATTGTCCCTGTGTCAAACTTTTAACATTTATCTTTCAACCTTTATTAAGGGCATGGGCCCGAGTTTTTTCGCATTTAACGACAATTAATTTTTAAAACATAAATGGGAGCCGATATCGTAAAATCGCTTCGTAACTTTGCTATGACTGATTTTAACTGTATACTCTAATTTTGTCGAGTCAGAAGACTGCAAAATAGTTGCTAATTATTTAATTAATGAAATTTCCTTTTAATTGATAAATTAGCTATACTCATCATACAGTTTGTCTCGAAAAATTACATTGCATAGTAAAACCAATTTGCAACAAAGTTACGAAGCAATTTTACGATATTGACTCTCGTATGGATTTTAAATAATAATTCTCTCGAAAACCGAGAAACTTGGGCCCAAGCCCTTAAGAGGCCTCCCTAGATAGGCTGCGTTTGTGTGTGTGTCAGGAGCGGTAAGGTTGCCGTTGACAGACGTATGTAATGTCTTATCACCTCTCCGTGCAAGCAACTCAGCTGGCGTGCAGTGCTTTACTAATATCCTTTTTCATATTAGACTTTTAGCGGTAAACACATTATTTTATTTGTGGTCAGCATAGTTCAAATTCTAACGCTTGATTCTATAGTTGTGTTTTTCTAATCCGGTTGTTATTTTTCCAGACATGGCAGTCTGTAAAACATATTTTTAACCATTTTGAGGGGCCCTGAAATTATGCATCTAATAAACGTTCCGAATTTTTTAAACTATAGCGACATAGTTTGAAGTTTGTGTTCTTTTAATAGATATACAAATATCATGTGCGTTAAACAGTGCCATCAAAAAAGGAATAGCCGAAACTCCTTGCAACGTATTTTCAGCGCAGTAGGGAGGCCCCTTAAGTAGGGCACAGTTCCTGGGTCATAGAGTTCATGCTTTCTGAAACCGGGTCACCGGAGCAGATCACATTATGTAAATTGGCATCTGAGGACGACAGAGAACAAGGCATCACATAATTCCCATAAGCAAAACAAACTGTAACCGGATGAAAAAAAAAGAAGGCTAATTAAAACACCGAAAGATATCTACCTGAGGGATCTGTCTTTGTAGTTTGTAGCCACGGCATTGAAATTAATAAACAATTAAACATACGCTACTAATCACTTCTCAATTGATGTACTAAAAATAAACCAGTGAGCCATAACTAACAGTATTTAAGAAGTACAAATCTAAAGTAATCTTGATTTTCAATTCAAGTGGTGCACGTTAACATAAACCAGCAACAATTTAGTGCTACAATTTTGCTGTATGCATAGTTAATTTGCAGCTGTTGTCATGCTTTTCCTTGCGAGAATTGATCGCATTGATTTAAAAAAAAAACTGTCTTGTTTTGGTCGTGGTTACGTAGGAGTGGCCATAATTCTGATTCCTTGCATTAGGAATAATAAAATTATATATATATATATATATATATATATATATATATATATATATATATATATATATATATATATATATATATATATATATATATATATACGATAAATGTCATTGGCTGGAAGATAGGAAGCAAGAGCTTTAAACAGTTTCTCTGCTGAACTCCAATTATTATTTACTGTCAGTGGACGGGGCCGCGGTGGCCGAATGGGCAGACCATTCGCCTCTCACCAAGGCGATCCGGGTTGGTGGGGTCGGTACCCGGAATTTCGATTGTGGGAATCTTGCCGGACGATGTCGCTGCTAGGCGGGTTTTCTCGGGGATCTCCCATTTCCCCCGTCCCTTCATTCCGACGCTGCTACACACTCCCCTATGTCACTCATCACAAGCGCTAAAGATCTCGATGTTAAGGATGTTCAGGTGCGATAAAATCATAATATTGTATTTATATGAAATAGTGTTAGTTTTGTAGGCAGTACTTGCGAGTGCAGTTCCCTCTTACGAAACAATTTTAGCTGGTGTAGTTTTCTCATAACGCTGCGTCAAAGTCAAAATTTGCATGTTATACTGCCATGCAAATAGTGAAAACCAATTGACTTACGTACGTGAAATAATTCACAGTGAAACAATATACTATAGGCTACGTAATAAAACATTTTAAACAAGCTCGCGAAATGTTTTTGAATTTTTAAAAAATTACTGAGTTTGCAACTTTTTTTTCTGTACTTTTGCGTTTTTTTTTAATGCAAAATATTATGTTGTGGATTTATTGCATAGCTCATGGAATGTAAGTTCACAGTGAATTATTTTGTTTAAGTAGGTCAGTTGGTTTTCACTATTTGCATGGCAATGTTACAAGCAAATTTTGACTTTGACAACCCGTTATGAGAAACCCACGAGAGTTAAAACTGTTTTGTAACAGTAAAATGTACTCACAAGTATCGTCTACAAAACTAACAGTATTTCATAAAAATATTACATTATAATTTTATCGCACCTGAACACCCATAAGCGCTGACCAAAATCTCTCACTCACTCATTACCACCAGTGCTATATTCAGCAGGAACCTACATTACCACCAGTGCTATATTCAGCAGGAACCTACATTACCACCAGTGCTATATTCAGCAGGAACCTACATTACCACCAGTGCTATATTCAGCAGGAACCTACATTACCACCAGTGCTATATTCAGCAGGAACCTACATTACCACCAGTGCTATATCCAGCAGGAACCTACATTACCACCAGTGCTATATTCAGCAGGAACCTACATTACCACCAG
>PNEQ01016417.1:0-25933 GCA_003012365.1 Medauroidea extradentata
TACACAAAATTTAAATGTTGCAGTATGTTTACTAATTTTTTTAGTTTTTCATCATATTGCTTTTGTTGGCATTCTTTTCTGTGTGTTCTAAAACCCTAGGATAACTCCTCCCCCTACAGCCCTTGAGCAAATATTTCTGTTATCAAAATATACACTAAAGGAAAGTAGGCTGATTAGTTCTGTATAGATCTACTTGTTTTTTAATGTTTTCTAGGTAGCTGCAAATATCCGTAGCGAAGTCGCTCGTGTTTTCGGCGATGTAAGTTTTCAAATTGGCCCTGAACGCTGTCTCTGCTAATATAAAACCATGGACGCTCGCGGCTCCTAGCCCTACTGTAATGCGCGGCCTTGCTACCTGCCACTGTACCTGGGGGGCGGAGGGCAGGTTTACGCGAGCCTTCTTGGCAGGGGGCGGTGCGGGTCCTGTACATTTCTGAACATGTGCCTTTAATTTGTCTGCCCTAGAATAAGTTTTCCCGCAGTTATTGCATGTATGTACTAACTTATTTGTGTTAAATGTGCAGCCTGCTTCGTGTCTGCGTGCGTCGCTAGTGTTTTTAAAAGCGGAATTGCAGAATTTACAATTAAACGTAGCCACCTGCTGTGTCGTACCTGTGCAAGATCGTTCGTGTCTCTTTAGGCTGTCCTGACGTGAGAAGTGTGTGCCACACTTGTGGCAAATGTTGTTAATGACAAAGTTTGAAGTGCATGTTGACTCGTGTCGCATTAAGTTTTTACGAAGTGTAAAACGCCTATTGCAGAAGAAACAGAAAAATAGTGGGGCTGGAGTCGGACTCACCAAAGCTGAAGAATCGGCCCCAGAGTTGGCGCCAGAAGGAAGAGCAGAGAGGAAGGAGAAGAACCAGCGACGCGTCTGCTGTCCATGGCTGTCTTGACAGTTGATCAGCAAGAACTGAAAAAATAAGGCACAAAACATGATTAGTTATATGTCGTCAATATGTATGACCGTTTAGGAGCAGGGAGGGGAACGGGGAGAATCAACAACTGTATGTCTTTTGAAATTGATTACAAAAATTAAGTTATTATACAAAATATTTTAAAATTTACTGCATTTTAAAATCGCTTATAACACATAAATTTTTATTAAGATTATTATTGTTGGTTAGAATTTGATATTTTAAAATTGTTACTAAACAAAATATTTTACGGTTTCTGTATTTAAAAAAAAATTAATGTATGCTAATAACACAAGCATTTTGTTAAGATAGATTGACAGTATTTAAAAAAAACTCCTCGCTTAGGATAGGGAAAGGTATAGGGTACAGACATGATTTATAAAGTGTTGTTACGTACCGTAAGATAGCGTACAGGTAGCTGAAGTGGTTAGCGACGAAGACTGCTAACCAGGCTTGTGGAACTACGACGAAGGTCGACCCACGGAGCTTCTACGCAAGCGACTAACCCTAGGAAGGCACCATCAATGTTAGTATTTTGCATTATAATACGTAACAGAAAAGACGTACACACTCCGTCATACATTAAACATGCATTACAAACGTGTTACAGAAAAAAGGCAGTCATACGGAAAAAAGAGCATGCATAGTCATTCTGAAAAGCGGGCATACAACGACAAATATTCTAACACGTAAAAGCTTCCGCCGGCTAACGGGATGAATATTTCTTAAATGAAGGACAGTAAACGGGGGGTCTGAGTGAGGAGAGATAACATCAGCACTCCGCTGCCCCACCAGAGCTTAACAATCTCGTCAAACACGTGTAGTGTTTAGGTCGTACATAGCAACGGCATTATTCTTCAAAACTAGACTGTTTCAGACACACATACACAGCCATAAGCTCGAAGAGTTTTGCAAATAAAAATGTAACACAAGCACACAGCAATGGTGGAAAAAACTGCATGACAGTATGTTGCAAATATACTATGCGCAATATGATTTTATGAATTATGCGGCAGAAATATTGACACGTAAAATCTCATTTAATAACTGTAGCGGATATGTACAACATGAATATAAAATTTCGCTTTGGAAATGAATCTATAACAGGCATTTATAAAATATGTAAGAACGTTTCATGTAAATTCCAATTTGATAAAAAAAAAAATATTTCAACTGTAGACATGAGAGTGTTTACAAAAAAATGTTAAAATTTCGCTTTGGAAATGAATCTATAACAGTCATTTATTAAATATGCAAGAATGTTTCACGCAAACTCCAGTTTGATAAAAAAAAATATTTGAACTGTAGACATACATTTACAAAAAATTTTAAAATTCGCAAAATTATAAAATTATGCAGAAATTGAACACGTTCATTTACCTGTACAACAGTCGACTTGAAGAAGAGCTGACAGCAGACGCGATACCTCAGCGATGTAGCAAAGAGCTGACGTGAGGGCGAAGTCTACGGAACACTAGCAAGAACTAAACGTACTGCACGAGTGTTGGCGTAGGAATAAGACAGATTTTAGCAATTCACGCTTATTTATAACTTCCCGAGTAACGTTATTTTCCAACATGGCGGAAGTAGAGAAAGTTGGGCGTGGTGCTTCTGTATAGTGTTCTGGAAAAGTTAGCTGCCACGCCATGCAGGGAGGATGGGTGGGTGGGGAGAACACATGCCCTCTCGTGACCCCGGATGTCGGCAAGTCTATCTCCCCCGGTAAACACATTCCTCACGGCCCCGTATTGTCTGAACTACATTTATAAATACATACAGGAACTGCCCTGCAGCCTGTCATGCATAGAACACCTTTATAAGTTTATATTTTTACTAAACAATTATTTATCTTGCCCTGTATGTTAAACATCATGTACTTTTTTGTTATTATAATGAAACCATACTTACGTGTCTGATATATGTCACAGTTTTAATTTAAAGTTATTTGATCAACACTTTTTTTTCAATATGAATTAATTATATTTTCAATTTCTGACCTATCATAATTGTTTGCTAGCTCTGAGTTATTTTAACCAACAAATTTCTTATGTACGTTATAGTTTTAAAAATACGGCAGTCATTTCACTAATACTTGAAACTATTATTATTTTTTAATTTCTGCCGAACACAACCTTCTGATTTTAACAAACAATTTTTATTGCAGTCAATCAACACTGAAGTAACATTCTGTTATGTTTTACTGAGTAGCAGTTCTTATTGTAATTTCTTTTTAAATAAATCAACATTCAAATTTTTACCTTCAGATTTTATGTTTGAAAAAAAAAACAGCGACAAGGTTTGGTAAATGAAACATTGCATTTCATAAACATGTTTTTATTCAATCAAAAATTACAACTTTTCAGCAAATACATTTTCTTTCCCCCGAGTGAACACATAGAGTCTCTTTATTTCCTGAAAAAAAAAATTACTTTTTTACATCTTTGGTAACGTCGATGATAAAGGCACCAACAGATTCGGACAATATTTTGTTTATAATTTCTTTAAAACACATTTTAAGAACGACTGATTGTAATTTTCCTCCAGAAAAGTCTCGTCTACTACAAAGACAGGCGTAGTAGATTCATCACTGGACGGAGCACACACAAGATCGGGTAGCTTCTTCTTGTTCGAGGTACCTGGTTCGTTGTCACTTTCCTTACGTTTGGGGCGTGCAGCTGCAGGTTTCTGAAGGTCTACGGCTGGCGACTGAGTAGATGCTGCTGACGATCTAGTAGATGTAGGCTGTAGAATCGACGTCGCAGACAGCGGCACAGCAGGCGGTGGCATCGTCTTGCAGTCTGGAGCGTGGAGCGTCTTGCTATTTTTTGCGAATGAAATCACTTACTTCCGGCGAACACGGCAGCTTTGTTTCGTTACGTAAATAATGCACGTAACATTGACCATATGTAGAACAGTCGATGATCTGCTGGCTGGGCTCGTAGAATGATGCTTCATGCGTAAACAGCGTATGAAACTGGGAGTCAAATTCTACCGTAAAAGTTCGTAAAAGTCCGTTAGACTAGTAGGAATAGGTTACCTTGCTCAAGCCAGGTTCGACGCTCACGTAGTGGCTAGCTGGGTGAAATGCGTTCATCTTGTCGTCACGGTAGTTGGCGAGCTACTGAATTATATTACTGCTAGTTTTGCCACAGTAAAAATGATGTCACACTATTGAAATATTCCAGCAAGTTACTGGCAAAGTCTGGAAATAAGGTCACAAAAGCTTCATAGCATTTACACCTGCTTCTACACACAAATTCACTTTCAACAGTAGCTTCGTTGCGGTCCATTGTTTTATAAATGTATCTTCATTCAGTCTCTTTCTGTTTATATAGACGACACACTTCCGGCGCACATGGAAAGTCCCACACGTCTCCGTCAGCTAGAGTCCAGTGTCGAACCCCGTCATATAGTTCACTCCAGTTGCACATATCTTCAGAGTCGGTGTAGCACAGACAAAATTCAGTCCACTCACCGTTTATTTCTTCGCCCAGCATCTCGTTGTCATCTGATTGCGCAATAACACCGTCGCAGCACATAGGTACTTTGCTGTTTGGTCGTAGATGATAAATCACACACCTCGCGTTGTTGTAGCAGGGTAGAACTTCTTTGTGGAACTCTTCGCTAAAATCGAAGTAACCTCTCATGTGATATGAACCATTGTACACTTCAACTTGCTCGTAACTGAATGTCGGTTTGTAGATAACTCTGCCGTAACCCACAAAATATTCTTCATAGTTGCGAACGTGAGCAGGATTGAATGGTACGTAGTATCTTGCGTCAAACATACTTGCAGCTGCGGTAGATGTCTTGTCAGCTCGACGAGTAGATGGCGACTGAAGATTTTTTCTTAGAAAGTACTTGCCAAGTAGACTTCACAGGTGAGCGGTGAACATTGCGTAATCCATGTCGTCTTCCCCTTGTTCAGGATGGTGGTGTGGTAAACTCCATTGCAGTGCTCTGTCCATCTTGTCACGTTCATGCTGCCGGTCCTCTTGAGTTCGTAGCCGATTTTCTGTGTAGACCACACTTGATGTAACATTTCTTCGTCCGCTTGCAAAATTAAGGTGCTTGTTGACTCTGGTAGTTTGGTATCTGGGCGAACGTAGTAGACAGGGCAGGCGATAAAACAGCACGGAACAGGGACTAATATCAGGCAGTCTTCAGTCGCATTGTAGCAGACGTAATGTTCCAATCCATTACAAGACTCTATTTGCTCAGGGACGCCTTTAGGCTTAAAATGTACTCTTCAATAGCCGATCATAACATCACTGTACTTGTGAATGTCCAATGGATTAAATGCAACACACATTGTTAAAAACATGTGCACACTCAAAAAAAGCAAAAGTCAAACTAAATTTAAAAAAATCACAAAGTCGAGTATGCACATTTCATTACCGTTTCCCGCCGTCTTCATGCCTCTGTACGTTATATGTACGAGAGACGACTTCAACGATTCCATTTCCAGTTCACTTATCATGCTTACGTACCGCTTCGGGAAATGAACGCAGGAGCCGTCGTCCAGGGTACATGTCACACTTTTCCCATATGGCGTGTCGATGCGCTGTAACTGCGTAGCGACGTACTTTTTGCCTATTTCCAAAATGGCAAGTCTCTTGAAGTGAACAGCAGCATTGTTGAGTTTTTCAAGTAGAGCGTCCATGTCTTGATAATGTGATGTACTCACAGCCGCACAAAAATACTAACAAATAATTTACAGCGCTTGCAGGGTTCTTTTTTATACAGTGATTTCCTCCCACCTAGTTACTAAGAAAACTTTTTACCGTTACATGACCTCAGTTTCACCACGCGTTGTTTATCGTCACGTCTCCGCATTCCAACGCTCATTTTCTTAACAAGAGCGCGTTCAAGCAAGAACAGGACATGGCCTGCTCGCAAGTACTGCACGTGTGATTAATATTCGTTTAGCGATCTTTTAATTTCCTTAAAGAAGGACACTCAAACATTGTTTGCAAGTCGCAAATTTTTACGTCATCATTGCAATGGATAGATAGCCAACGTTCTTGCTCTACCCCGGCTACAAACACAACTCTGTCAATTTCAACACTGGTTAGTTCACTGACTATGTTTCTAACTTTTTCATTTTTTATATCGCCATCTAGCCATTGTAACCCGTGGTAATATTTTGTTAACCAGCGATTAGTAATTTTACTTTTTTCATCTAGTAATTGCCACGAAAACGGCGGTAGGAATTTACACGTCACATTAGTACCGTCCTTGTAGGCTATACTAAGTTCTTTAATTACAAATCCAATTTGAGACTGGAAGCCTTGAACATTGACGAATATGTCGAAGACTTGTTGACAACTGACTGCTGGTTCATAATTATGTCATTATTTTAACAACTCTATCCCTGACGTTATACATGGCTAAACGGCCATGAATAATCATTGCATAAACATTCGTATTGGCGGTTAAATTTTCGTCCGTTGTCATTTCTATGCGCAGATCGATAACACCCGATTTCAACTGATCGTCCTGTTTACTGACATCAAACACTAGCAGAGGAGCATCGCGAGCATATTCACTGGGTTCGAGTGTTGGCGAAGGCGCCAGATCATAAAAACTTTTTTGAAAATCTGAAAACATCTGCTATACGAGCATGTACAAACCATTGGTAAAATCGACATTCAAATCTCCGTACGGGAAACATTCAGAGTTTAAAAATATTTTAACGTTTTTAATTTTTACATGATCGAATTTCGAGCGATCGGCCTTAATGGCGTTCTGTTTTCCCGTCTGAAAAGCTAGAATAATGTAGCGTGGTTTCTCAGTAACAAAACTACTTTTAACATTCCAATTCACATTCGTAGACTGTGGAACATTGGGATACGACTGTAAAGACCATGTCCTAAAAGCTACGTCTACGTTTCTATCCTTCTCTACGTATTTTAGAAACTTGACACGTTCTAAAATCTTTACTTGAACATGCGGCAGTAACCATTCTATGCTATGTAAAGACAAAGATACTAATTCCGGGTTGGTGGCAGTATCCAAGATGGCGTTTGTTTGCGTGTTCGCTAAATGTATGACCAGTTCTTTCTTCGAATTAATTATTATATGCCTGTAATCTTCAGCAAAACCTAGCACCATTGCTAAAGGCACACAAATTTCAAATTTGCCGCCATCGTAAACAGGAAGCGTGTAGTTATCTTCAATACGCCAGCCGGACATTTTCGCTGCAGGCAGTTGATTTCGCTTTAAAGAGAGATACTTTTTAATAGTGGCAGTGATGCCGAGGTCTCGGGTCGAATCCAGTTCGACTCCATTCAGTTCATATGAAATACGCTGAATCAAATGTAGTATACAATTTTTAATTATTTTTGCAGTTTGAGGCGCCCCACCATTTGCTTTGGTTATTGCGCCGCGAAATCTAAGATACGAATTACAGAGGACTGTATAAATATCTGAATTTTGAACGGGGATTCTAACTTCTGACGACAGAGGATAGGGCCCCGGCAAATATGAAACAAAAGAATGAAATTCGGTTTTAGTAATTGTATCTTCATAACCTACCGCCTGCTCTACATTAAGTATTTCCACGTCCATTTTTTCTCACGGAAAATCCTAGTCTTTTCAGATAACGTACGTTTTGACATGTTAACACGCCGCCTGCACGTAATGAACTGAACTGCGATTTCTTAGCCCGACATGGTTTTATATTATTCTTAAAATTCAACCCCATCTTTTTTCAAATGTAATCGCAGTGTAATTACTTCGTCACGAAAATTAACAAGCCGATCTTCTTGATCTACGATGCGAACGGTAATTTCCTGCACATTCTTTACAGTGACCGGAGCATAAATAAGCATTTTAGGTACTTCTACCAACTTATATCCTGGAGGTACGTTTGGCGAAAATTCATGCAGTGTCTGACTAGGTTTGCCATTAAGATAGGACTCGCAAACCAAATTACATGTTATTTGTATGATGTTAATTGGTAATATAGAAATAGGGAGTGTGGATTCGTGAAGTTTGCCTGCCTCATAAATTTTGTTTTCGTAACCAAGCAGCGTGGCTAGCATATCTTGTTTTCGGAAATCAATGTCCGCACTGCAAATCATTTCACATCTTAAAGTATTGGGATTTCCATGTAGTATAAGAGAGACATCGGGCAGTAAGGCACGGTTGAGAAACGCAGCTGTGTCATCGATTTTGTAAGCGCCCTCAGGTAAAGTTATTTCTTCCGGCTGTGCCGCGCCGGAGACTAACACATAATGGTATGTCGCATTTCTACGATCCACATTCGGGACGGAATTGTACGTTTGGAAATCCGTCAGCGCTACTGACCACGCGCCGTCAAGCTTCAGCGGAGGAAACTGCTCCGAGCGCAGCTCAGAACTATTACCCGACAGAATCAAAGTTATCGACATTTCTGATGTCTTGCAATTAATTACACACACTCTTATTTCAACTCGAAAGAAATCTTAGGCATAGGTGACCACAATTGTATTCGCTGGGCTGCTGTTCCGTCAAGTTGTTGTAAGTTAATGTAGTGCCACGCATGTAATGTTTAAAATCCTGAAATGGACGCAAATTGCCAAAACTATCGTAAAACTGAACATTGTTTCCCGACTTATTATACGCTACCCAGTGTGTTCCATTTCCGTTGCTGTTGTCTAGATTAATGACAACTCGCTCATTGTGCCATGGTTTTCTAGGGAGAGAATAATGCATGTAAACGCCTCTGAAATTTGGAATTCTTAATTTGCGCGCGAATTTTTTTATGTCGATGTTTGTAAGCGCACATTTAGGTAATGTTTTTAAGATTTCCTCTTTCGTCGCCTGCTTTTTTTTTAACAGCTTAGTGCCTCTTCCTACTGCATACGGCTTCAAATACAGCCCGTGTCCATTTTTTTCGCCTTGTTTTTTGCAGCGCCAACAGCCCTGGCAACACTACTAAATCCTCCGATTAGGCTGCCTAAAGTGCCCAAGGCGGGCAATACCAGCGGCAAGAAACCGCCGCGCTTTTTTCCGCCCTCCTTGCGATGCGGTTTTTTCGCAGTCTTCCTACCAATACGTATGCCCATCCCTCATTTTACTTTCGATTTCATAAGTTTTGAAACGCCCCAAGCCGCAAGTCGTTCACCAAACTTTGAGTTGGACGATTTAGCAATCTCTTTTGCTCTCTCTGCCAATTCTGCATCGGCAGTGTGTCTGTCCACTAAGTTATTGCTAGCTGCATATTTTATATCGTGTTCTCTGCAAGCAGAGTCTAGCATATTTATACCTTTATCACCTCGTGCTAATATTTTAGCTAGCTTTGTACCAGGTCCACAAAATGTATAGCCAGGTATGTGCACTTCGAAGGGTAGGTAATTAATAAGTGTATTCAATAATCCCCGGCCAGATTTTTTTTTTCGCGACCCTAACACTTCGTGGCATTACTACACACTGACGTCCACAAAAAATAGACGCACTTTATATATGTTTGCATACTGCCTCTATTAAAGTACTGTCACTTTGCAGATTAGTCTTTTCAGTCACATGGAGATCACCAAGCAAGAAGTTTCGCTTCCGGTACGCATTACGCCCGAGGACGAAACTGCGTCTCGGGAATCGCGACATGGCGTTCTATTACCCAGTACTATAAGGGCACTTTTTCGTGGGAATTCCGGCTGCGGTAAAACGTGTGTCTTGCTAAGTTTACTAGAGGAACCAAATGGGGTTCGATACGAGAATGTTTATCTGTACTCGAAATCTCTACAGCAGCCAAAATACAAACGACTGGAGCAAATTTTACGAGAAGTACATGGACTTGGTTTCCATACGTTCAGTGAAAATGAAAACGTCCCACCAGAAGAAGCAAAGGCTACTTCAATTTTAATTTTTGTTGATGTAGCATGCGAGAAACTATCAACTATGCAGAAATACTATTCGATGGGTCGGCATGTCATGGTAAATCTGTTTAATCTCTGTCAGACTTATTCGCGAATGCCGAAACATTTGTTAAGAGACAATGGAAACCTATTAGTACTGTTTCGAATGGACGACACAAATTTACGACATATTTATTCAGATCATGTAAATACAGATATGACGTTTGATAAGTTTAAAGATGTGTGTGCTGTATGCTGGAAGGACCCGCACGGTTTTTTAGTAATAAGTAAAGAATGTCCCTTACTTAAAGGCAGGTATCGGCGTGGTTTCGATTTGTTTATAAGCGTACACCAGTAAGAAATGAGCTTCGCGGTTTCGAAATTTGGCCATAATGGCACGAAGAGAGGCGTTGAAAATTGCATCACTCAGACTGACGACGGCCAGTACAGTATTGGCAGTAAACGACTTAAACATGTAGGTGAGCCAAAACAAGTAGGCGATGCAGTCAATAAGGCTTATGTTCAGTCGCCAAATTCAGAAACCTTAAAAGTGTTAGCAGCTGCGGTAGAACATTTCCTTGCTAGTGTTATTAGTAATACAAAAGAAGTGCCGGTAAACACGTCAAATTTAGTGGACAAAAAAACTAGAAATTTTAGAGAAGCGGCTGATTGAAAAACTTAAGGAATCGATAACATCTCCGCTGGTTAAACTAGAAGTCGCTATTACAAAAAATACGGCTGCAATAGCTTCTATTCAGCGTCTGTCAGTTCCTAACAAGCCTGCAGTTACTCAACCTGTGGCCCGCAAACCTGCTCCGGCCAAACATATGCCTGCGAAAAAAAATGTATAAAAGCCTTAAATGTTCTGTAAAAATTTTTACTTTAACACACGGTGCACCATGAACACATTTACACTGTCGAAATTCGGGCACGGAAGCAGGGTGGACATTAGCAAAATTATTGACAAATTTGAAGTAATGTTAGACTCAAAGCTTGCGCAAATAGAGAAAGGTATTACAGCCAAAATTATAGCTGCACTAGCAGAGGCAACGTACAATGATCAAACGTGGAAACACTGTTTGCACATTCAAGACGTGCTGGATAAACATTGCAAGCATATTACAGACGAAATTTGTAATAAAGACAGCTTGGTCGATTCACGACCAGTTCAATTTAAACCCATCAGTACTGACGCGATAGCTAATATTGAACTAGAAGATTATACAAACCGTTAAAGATAGCTTTTTTAACGTAGTATAATGTCTGTCGCCGCTGAGGAATTACATCGCGTGGTAGAAAACATTCGAGCTAAATACTTGTTGGCAAAACGTATGCGCATGGAACGTGATGCTATGTTGGAGGAAACATTCAAACCAATTGTGTCAAAATCAGACAGTTTGAAGCAGCAACCATCGCACAAACCGTCTGACATTAAGGAAAAAGTGGGCTTCGAACCTGCGGTCAAGAAGAAGAGAAGACAGGCTGAAGATGATATGCCCTTGGCAGAGTGGAAGCAACAGAAGCTAACTGCTCGTAAACGCAGCATGAGTGCAGAACATTATTTAAAGTCATATACTCCCGCACTAGCTGACAGAACATACGCCGTATATAAACAAAATAAGACATGGCATTTGGGAAATAAACAAATTGTTTTCCTTCCCAATGGCAGCTTACAAGTTGGCAGTGTTACAATACGTCCGGCAGTGGGACTATACCAATTGCTTCTTAAATTTAACCCAGGCGAATACACACAGGCTGTCCTGCGTCAGTATAAAAGACTTTTGACTGTTACCAGTGCTCATTTGAAAGATAACGATCCTTATAGTGACACTTATAAAGACGAGTCGCATTCAAAATTTAGCGTTATTGCAGATTTGTTCCCCGATGTTTTAACAGGCTCTGAGTTATTTACCAATAGTAAAATTGACGATAACGGGCGGTTGGATTATGTGTACTAGAATTATGTGAATGAGCTGGTGGATCGTTTTAAATTACTAATAGGTTCTCAGAGGGCAGGCAACAATTCTCACAAAAACGAAATTACTAGCATTATAGAAAAATTACGTGAAAGCGGCCATATTGTATAATGTCTCGTGCTGAAATTGCAGCTGAATTACACAGACCTGCTCGCAGAAATTATCCCAGACGCAGAGTATTAGTTTTTGGCTTGAACGACCATTTTCAAGCCGACTTGGTTGAAATGCGTCAGTATGCACGATACAATAAAGGTTTTAATTATATGCTAACTGTAATTAATTGTTATAGTAAGTTTGCCTGGGCCGTGCCTTTAAAAACAAAACAGCGAAATCAGTCACTCGAGCCATGGCCACTGTTCTACGTGGTCAAAAGGCCCCGAAACTCTTACAAACTGACCAAGGAAGAGAATTTTTTATTCCTGAATTCCATGTGCTAATGAAAAAGCATAAGATCAATCACTATGCGACAAGTACAGGGATGAATCGCGTAATCTTGGAACATTTTAATAAATCATTGAAGAATTGTATGTTTCAAAGATTCTCTGCACAAGGTAATTATAAATGGTTAGATATTTTACCTACGCTAATACACGAATACAATCATTAGTTTCACAGATCTATTAAAATGCGACCTGTTGACGTAAAAGACGATTCGTTACTACATTCTGTGTATAAATTTTAAAAGAAAATTGACCCACGTAAATTAAAAGAATGCATTGGCGATAAAGTACGTATTTCGAGACATAAAGGCGTATTTATACATGGTTTTAATCCATCATGGAGCAACAAATTATACAAAGTTGTTAAAATTCGCCACTATGAACCCAGGACTTATTACCTGGAAGATATGAAAGGTAATTTAATTAAGGGGGCATTCTGTTCTCACGAGATACAGCCCACAAAGTACCCGGACGTATTTATGGTACAGAAGATCTTAAAACGAAGAGGAAACAAGCTGTTTGTAAGTTGGAAGGGTCATGGGCCTGAGTTCAACAGATAGATATCAAAGTCATCTATTATAAAAGAGTAGTAAATTTTGTACTGCCAGAAGATTGCAAGTAAATGTACGAACGCTATGTGTAATGTATGGCATTGTACAGTATGTTTCAATAAATTTTTTAAAAATATATTTTTGGTTTTTCTTATACAAGTTCTGTCGCCCAGTATTCAATAATTTTCGTGCGAAGGCATCTATTACGACACGGGCTGGCGCCAGCATGCTGGCTCGCTCGAGCTAATTTCAGAATGGTTGACTAAGTTCAGTGACCGGCGATGCAGCTATGTAACGGAATCGTGCGGCTACCCCTTCCGGGCGCGGCCAAGCTGTATCCCTCCCCCCTTGTCAAGAAGCTACATACCGGCGATCACGGCGATAAGGTGTGAGCTGACCATGTCCTCGATCATATCGGTTCCATGTTCACGTCATCTGCAAACGCCGTGTTCACGTCGCATCCCCCACCAGTCTGCTGCACGTTTCCATTATTTCATTGTCACGCCCAAGTCGTAGTCGGCCGCACTTTTCCGTTACGTCTAAGACTATAAATGGCTGATTTTGATGCTGTGACTTATTTTTGTCTTTCAACTTCGTGCAGCAGTTGCTCACTGCATATTATTATCATGTCTTCACCTGTGAACGAGTCTGATGTTATGGCGGCAGTGTCGTTCATAGACTCAGAAGTTGCAGTGGCACTTGGAGGCCGGCGCCGAGACGACGACGCCATTGCGGGGACGAGCCATGGCAGACGCCATACGCCCCCGCTTCGTGTCGTCGTTGACGACGACAGTGACAGCGATGTTGGAGGCACCTGGTCGCTGAGGCGTCGTTTTGCTACTGGAGGCAGGCATCGTCTACGTTTGGAGGTTCCAGCCGCCTCCAGTAGTAGCGAAGATGCACCAAGGGAGTCTCGTCCGCGGAGAATGGTCAGCGCCAGGAGACGCCTCCCGTGGTCGACATCGTCGGGCGTCACGGAGGATGGGGTGGCCGGCACGTGGAACTGTCTGTCGGCGGCGAGAAGAGGCTCCACGGCCACCATGTCCCGCCTCCAAGGGGGATGGTGGGAGAAGAAGTTGCAGCAGGCGAGGCGGCGTCTTGTCTTTGACGACGCCGCTAGATCCGCACCGGCAACCACCGTCCCCCCAACGAGGATGCTCGACGGTGACGAGGCCCTCCGCGACTTGTCGTTCCACCTAGGAGAGGTGGAGGATATATTTCCCCCAACATCAATGTCCACCTCCCAGTCGCGGGGGGCAGAAGAAGCTGTCGTCGACGACGCCAGCACTGTCCCCGAAGAGGTCAGCGCTGCCCCCAAGGACGCCGCCGCAGCGTTCAGGATGCGTTTGATGTTCACCAGCAATAATACAGGTATGCTGGCCAGGACCCCAACTCCTTCATCACCCGAGATTGCAGAGGAGTCGCAGAAATATTCCGACGACCCATATTCCCAAATGGCTCAGCGGCCTATTTCTGCAACGAGCTCTGATCTCGAGCGATTAAGGCGTGATCATTGCCTATCGTCAATCCCAAGTGGTCAGGGTCATGTGACACAAGACGAAGTGTCGCATGATGTTGATTCGCAGGAAAACGACAATGGGGATGAACGCTTTCGTGTTCGCGATGTGTTGCAGCATTTCGAAAATCTACAGGAACGACTATAAACTAGTCAGAGAAATTCGCTCGCGAATTTCTCTGATCAGTTTGGTAATACAGTTCGGCAGTCGCACGCATCGCTCTCGTCTATTATGATGATATTGACGATGAGCAGAGGCACAACTCTGATATTCTCCACCAAAATCTTAATTTTAATCGAGATGCGTACGAGGCAATTGTCAATGATAATATATCGTTGCGGGGCGAGGTATTCCAAATGCGCCAACGTGTCGAGGAAATGTACGCATTTATCGCCGCATTCTTGCAATATTTTATGCAGCGGTGAATGTAAATAGTTTTTTGTGTAAATAGTTTATTTGTGTAAATAGTTTTTTTGTGTAAATAATTTTTTTGTGAAAATAGTTATTATCTGAAATATATATTATTTATATCTATATTTCTTGAGTGCTTCTTGCTACATTCATAAACCATGGCAAACACTGTTATAAAAAATCACGAACTTGGAGCGAACTTTGAATGTCCTGTCTTTAGAACTCAATAACATTTCGAAACTTGCAACGATACTTATACACCAAAATTAACTGAAGGGTTACTATTTTAGTAAGAAAAAATTATCAAACATATAAATATTTTCATAGCATTTTACCATTCAAAGTGAAAGAAAAGTGTTTTGTTACAGACAACACTTTGCAACGAGACTTTAACATTTGTACATTGGAATTTCAGAAGAAAAAAATTCAAATATGCTATCTCCTAACGTCTGTTAGAGGTAGTATATTTGAAAGTTGCCGTATATGTCTTGTTGTAAATACACTTTAAATATATTTGTTTTTGAACATGTACACACTGATGATTTTCATAACATTTTCTTTGTAGCGAGGTGTTAATATTTTATGTATTAGTATTTCAGAAAAAAACTCTAATATTTTTCAAATATGCTACTTTCTAATGTCTGTTACAAATAGTATATTTGAAACGTATAGCATACGCCTCGTTCTAAATACACTTTAAATATATTTTTGTTTTTGAACACGTACACAAAAAAAAATATGTTCCTGACAGTTCCTGGTTGCTGAGAGAAGAGGAGACGCCGAAATAAACATAAGACCTTTCACACAGATCAAAACTTAAAAAAAAAAAACAAAATAGTCATATACATGTGAATTAAAAAATAATTACTTTCAGAATATTAAAAAAATTTATTAGACATATCCGTGCCAAGTAGTTCAAGAAAAAAATATAATTAAAACTTTAATTTAAACCCATAATTTTTATTTTACATTTAGTTGGCATAGGTATGTCTTAAGCACAACCAATGATTATAAATGAAAAAAAATATATTAGACATATCCATGCCAAGTAGTTCAAGAAAAAATATTTTGAAACTTTAATTAAAACCCATAACTTTTATTTAAAAACTAGTTGGCATAGGTATGTATTTAGCACAACCAATGACCATAAGCGAAAAATATTAGACATATCTATGTCAAATAGTCAAGAAAAAAATTAAAATCATAACTTTAATTTAAAAATCAGTTGGCATAGGTATGTCTTTAGCACAACCAATGACTATAAAAGAAAAAAATCCATGTCAAGTAGTTCAATTTTAAGTTTAATTTAAACCCATAAACTTTATTTAAAAACTAGTTGGCATAGGTATGTCTATGCAGTATTAAAAAAATACTTCATATACAAATTATAAACTTTACTATTTCATGTCTGCACTCATAGCGTAGTTGACTAGAGCGCATGACTGCTGACCCAAAAATAGATGGTTCGGGTCCCGCACCCGGCAAAGGATTTTTTAGTTAACTTTGAACTTAAAAAAATCATAAGTTTCAATTCCCCATATACAGACACTTGGAACTTGACCCTTACATGCAGCGACACTAGCGCACTCTACCTTCCAATGTCAGAAGTAATCATTGGAACAAACATGGCTGCGCCTAGCACACGATAGCAGCGCCGCCTAGCAGACGATGGAGAAAAAACATGGCTACACTAGCGCCGCCTAGCAAACGATGAAGAAAACAAACATGGCCACTGCAGCGCTGCCTAGCAACCAACGTTGAAATCATGTCGTCACTAGCAGAAGACGAAAAATACGTGACGTCACAAGCAGATGACGTAAACAAACATGGCGGCTGCGTAGCAGATGACGTAAAACAAGTGAGCATCGAAAAACAAATTTGAAAATCAAAAGTCAAATTTGGAAAAACCAAATTTGGAAAATCCAAAAACAAGATGGAGGACATGACATCAGCAAACATGGCGGACTGTGACATCATCCAAAATGGCGGCCAGTGACGTCACGGCGGCCATGTTGATTGCATCATCAGTGGCTCCACAGCCCCCAGCCCCTGTGCCAGCCTGCCCCTTTTCCTACTATTCTCATGACTACACTTCACAGCAAACATAAATATGTCATTTACTACACTAATTTGAAGCAGGCAATTATTCATGGGTTGGTGCAGAAGAAGGTGCATCGAGTACTGCAATTTAACCAAATGTCATAGCTGAAACCATGCATTGATTTAAATACAAAGAAATGCAATTGGGCTGCAAACGATTTTGAGAAGGATTATTTTGATTTAATGAACAATACACATTCGTAAAATTTATGGAGAATAAGTGAAAGCGGCAATGAATTGAATTTGAATGTGTTGAGAAATGTGCCAAGAATCCTATCACCAAACCCAATTCAAGTGTCTTACAGACTATGATGAACCCTCTCTCATCAAAGTGGTACTTGAAAATATACGGTTTGATTAACCAATTTTTGTAGGATTTGCAGTACTAGATCCCTCGAAGACATTGATGTACCAGTTTCATTATGATGTGATGAAACCGAAGTATGCTGTAAGCTGGACTTGGCATACATGGACACGGATTCCTTTGTGTGCCAGACCGAAACCAACGATTTCTACCAATATATCGCCTCAGACCCGGCATTCATATCTGAATTCGACATGAGCGGATACCCACCCACTCATCCTTGCTACTTACCTTCGAACAATAAGGTGTTTGGTAAGTTTTTAGATGAGCGTGACAGAGATGATATGGTCGAGTTTGTCAAGATGAGAGCCAAACTGTATACGTACAAGTGTTCCACCAAAGAAATTAAGAGGACCAACGGAATCTAGAAATGTGTGGTCAATAATACATGTTCTTTCGAGGATTATAAGCGTATATTACAGAACCAGCAAGTGATGAGAGTTAATGTAAAAAATATAAGATAATTACATCACAACATGTACATGCAATGCACATTGAAAACGGCACTCACATGGATGGACTATAAGCAACAAATCTGTGAAGATGGTCTGCACACTGTACTATATGAATATAATCAAAGAGCCAGTTAAATTGATATGTTGGGTGTTTGAAGCCATTACACTTTTTTCTTGTAGTACTATGTTTTTTTAGCACTGGCTTAAGAATTTTAAGCGCTGTGTTCATTTTTTCTAATATATTTTGTAGCAGAACACTGGTGTTTTTTCAGGAGTTTCAGGTGTATTGTATTTTCCCTTGCTTTATTAATTACTATCTTTTCGGCTCTATAACACTAGAGATTTCGCAAGAGAAATTATTTTCTCGTCAAGCACAGTGCAATCTTCATACACCATGTAACCTTAATTATGTTTATCAAGAATCTTTGATATTTGACTCACTACACACTGAGGTCCATGCTAGAGAAGTTGAGGTATGTTGTAATTTTACCCTGTTGTATTAATTTGTTATTCGGCATTGCATCAAGAATTTTCAGCCATGTAATTCTACCACTCTGGAGACCATGCAAGAGTGGTCAGGTATGCTGTTTAGCTCACAGCTTTTAAAATATTTAAATATGGCTTCAACGCCCTCCTACATTCATTACTGACAAGATGTCACCAGCAAGATTTACTTCAACTTCGAGACTGAGAAAATGTGGTCACCGTTGCGACAACACCAGGATCTCGTGCTCAGTGCCGGATGATCTAGACGATCATTCCAGGGAAGTCAGCTTCGGGCTACTTGCTGGGTGGTAAGAGGTGAGAGGATGCTAAGAGTGCGAGTGTTCTGGCATTGTGAATGAAGATTACTTCATCGTCTTGTGGAGAGAGAAAAGACATCCGCTATTTCGCATCTACGATTTCATGCATCGAAGCTGGTGAATGTAAAATGGTTATTCATATAATCCACACTGCAATAATTGACCATGGTATTATACTATCATTTCTTACTCTTACTTTTTATCTCCTCTATCTAGCCATGTTTACTCTTCTTCTTTTTTGCTGTTATCTTTCTGTGGGTTCCATGTCCGATTTGTTGTTAGGAAACAAATTCCAGGAGGGAAGTTTTCCTTTTTACGGCCTCCAAACTACCTGTACAATATGTTGATAAGGCTTGAAAAAGTTTTATCAGCATGGTGTATTGCCCAGACCCAAACCTCGGGGAACTGTCTGCATAGTTCTATGCAGATGGTAAGAGTGAGGGAAGGCTCATTTTTTTCATCAAAGATTCAATAAAAATGATATAATCCATATTTTTTGATTGGAACCGTAACTCATTACTTCTGAATATTAACTACACACATTCATATCACAATTTATTATAAATGAATCACACTCACACATGCTACTAGACAAACTGAATAACAGGACATGGTCGATTCCTCGTGGGTGATAGGATTGCAGAGCTGGCAGAATGACAGAGCATGAGTAAGATACAGGCCATGGCCGATTATTAATGGGAGGATTGGTATGGAAAGCCAGAGCCAGGTTTTAACCATGCACACTGTTGAAACTCGAGAATACGATGGACTTTGGTTACTTTAAACCCGTGGTCGACAGCCTGCTTTATGTTCCTATAATGAACAATGTAGCAATGTTTATCCTCGAGAGTCGTAAGCAGTTTAGGCTGCATCGAGCCTGGAGGACATTTGTTCACTGGCAGGAATGGCAGGTCCTTATGCATCTCGTGAAATTCATGGGAGTACTCAACTTCTACCTCGAGAATATAGCCGACAGGTCCATCGTCTGATACCGCCATAACATCAATGCCAGTTTCACTCCACTTGAAGCCATTTATTGGGAGTGGCAAAGACATGGCCCAACCATATAGATTGTTGGCATCCAGGTATTCCAGGAATGTTGTCGGCCTGCTGGCATCGTACATTTCTGGCACATACATTTTGTTAGCGACCGCGTGGCATTTGATGCATTGCACCACACCACCATGGATCCCTTCCTTAACAAATATGTGCATGTCGTAGTCCGTGAGGAGATCTAACTTGACACCTGTCGTTCGCAACATGGCGTCGAAGACAAAACCCGGGGTGCTAACATAATGTGTGCAGTCGAGCTTGTATGTGTCGATGCACAGCTCTTGGAAATTCTCGTAGACATCGGCTAATATGAGAACATCTGTTGTGAGGTACAAGTCAGAGTAATCCCTCAGCTTAGAGCAACCAAACGTTTTCCAAACAGTCTGTGCATGGTCGTAATCCTCATCGCTGATATCACAGTCTGTTAGCCAATTGTAGAAGGCTGATTTCGGAGGCAAGAAGGGCTTGTTCAACTTGTCCATATCATCAACGTAATCATAGAGGAAGACCTCTTTGTGTGCGACGAGCGACAGTTGACCCTAACTGGAAAAACTGTGATGTATTTGTAAACGTCGAAGGAGACAAATACTCAGCCAACGATGCGATACTTCGTGCCATAAACCTAAACATGTCCAGAAACTGTACAGAGAAATTATCACCAAGCTGTTTTGAAAATGTCATTTTTTCACTCGTGTGGGGAATGATGAAGATATCTTTACTGTCGTTTCCCAGTTGCCGCATGATAAATATCTTATCATATCCCAGGTTGTGAAAAAATACCACCAGCTTCTTTAGGCATCGCCGCAGCAGATTGCATCCATTAGATGCAGCCCTATGTAATGACCAGTGAAATGGTTGTGGTCCTTCACCTTATAGTTGACCACAGTGAATGCACGAAGACACATTTTTAAAATTGGCTTTTTCAACCGATGTTAGTGGCAGCATTTTCTTGGATATGGCATATATATCTTTCACCTTTTGGCCAATATCCACTATTGCCTCCATGAACTTTTTCTCTGCAGCATGGCCCTGTATAGTATCGGCTCTTCAGGTAACACTGTAGTCAAATCTGCTGGTATTACAGTATTGTCGACCCTAACATATACACTAAAACTATATGCCTCATGCTTCTGGTAGGCATAGGTGTAAAACATGCTATGGTTAGGTATGCAGGTTTGAACAGGCTTTAAAACGGCTTCAAAGTCAGCATACACAACTATAGGTAGTTTGTCGGCATAGCGATAGTTATGAAAATCGAGTACCGGTGGTCTGCTATCGGGCCCTGGTTGTGGCATCTCGACACATTTATATGGGTGCGTATAGCAGTGCTGTTTATGCTGTTCTAGACACTGAAGCCCGGTCAACCCAGATACATGGGATCGTTCACCGAAGTAAGTGAAACATCTCTTACATATGTGTACATTATGCTCGTGTAACGATTGTTGGGAGCGCACCAGTCGCTCGAAATTCTTTATGTAGCAGTAATGTGCATTGTCCTCGGTAGTGAGGAGAAGTAGGTCAAAGTGAAGTCCATGGGACAAGTAGATGACAGCGAATTGAGTACCAAACCAGGTACATAACAACAACGTCAACAGCAACAGAATCCTGTTATAGTTCAGCGCGTGCCTCCGAGTATAATTACTTGTTTCAAGAAATAAGGTGTAGTGAGTGAAAGTTTTTTATTTAAAAAAAATCAGAGTCTAAAATCGAAATAAAAATCAGTAAAGTGCAACAAAAAGCGAAGAAACGAAATATATGTATATAGAAATTATTAAACAATATAATCAACATTTATGGAAATCGAAACAAATGTTTGTAATCATTTATTCAATTGCTTAAAGTTTGTGCATTGTTTTATGTTTTACATTGTACTCTTATGTATCATTATGTATTTCAGCTATAATCATATATTATGAAGTGACCAAAAAGGTTAACGTCATAAGTTTAAGGGAAAGAGAGATCAAATACCCATTTTGAAATTTTTTTGAGTCATCAATTGATAAATATAGACATAGATTCAGTCCTTTATAGTTAACTTTGCTTGGGTTTTAAAGAATGATACAGAAACAATTTCATACATCAAGCAAAGAAGAAGGTGACGACAATGGAAGAGAAGACGTCGTGGATGGTTTCACCATTTTTACACTTCTTTAAAACAGCACCTATTTGAAAAGAATTGTCCATTGCTCAATTCTTTTGTAAAAGGAGGAGTGATGTAGTGGTCCAGCTAGCTCCTGGCTTCACTTCAGTTCTCGTGTCGCAGAGCGTGCCGAGCCTATCAAATCAAGCCACACTTCCCTTGGCAGCCCACAGACATCCGTCAACACTGATTGCCACTTCCTATGATATATCCCAATTAACCACACAACTGGCGTGCCTCATGATAGTTAGATCACTCTGTAGTTCACCGGACGTGTGTATCTCCGTACCCATCCTGTCAGACATTTCCTTTTCCTGCACCATGATTAGAATAAACTTCTATCACTGAAACCAGCATCCTGTTGACGCCAGAATAATCAACCATGTACTTCATCAAGCAGTAGTGAGCTACACTTCGCTGCAAGCTACCTGAGACGACTCCCCTGCGCTGGATGAAGACCTCGACTCTACTACGCTTCAGAGATAGAAAGAACATCTCAATATGAGATTGTTTTCCTTAATTATGGTAGTGTTACTAAAGACATCTCTCTTTTCTTCAGTGGAAGGTCACAGTGAGTAAACTTATGTGTTTTAATAGATGCTTTTTGACGTTCTGATAGTAAATTGTTTAATTAGATAATTTTTTTCTTTTTCTTTTTTTGCTTGTGACGCCATACCTCTCGGGCACCACACCACCTTGAAATACTATCCGCATAACTTGCATCCCCACAAGATATTGACAACTCAAAATAATCGACATTCACGCTTTCATAAACTATAATTGCTGGCAGAAACCTCTCCAGACATGCGTGAGGACTTGGGAGTGTGTTGGTCACTTCTTGTAAACTAAGGGGTTGTCAATAACTCGGCCACATTCCTTGTAGAGAGAGCTTGCTTGTCGTAGGTACTGTTAGACAGATGGGCGTCACATGGGCAGGCGCGTCGGAGCGAAATTTTAAGTTGGGGGGGGGGGGAGAGAAAGCTCATAAAGTTTGAATTTTAAGGTACATAATGGTGCAATTTAGATGTTTCCGAACACAGAAATATTGGATATAAAGCAGCCATAAGCACAACGAGATTTTTTTTTTCAGAAGCAACAAATGTAATGCATATACCCCAAACCTTTGGGGAGGGGGGAACACAACCTTTGTCCCATACACAAACGAGTGAGGGGAGCAGCCGCCTCTCCTGCCCACGCAGCTCTTGCGCCACTGCACGTGGTTACTTAGCGATACTCCTTTCTCCCGAGAACCAATATGAACTCTTCCCTCTATCAACTTTACACAACACCCTCCCTTCCTGAACGATAGGCAACAGCCTTATCACCCCCTCGACACTGTTAAAAAAAGGAATAACAAAAACTTCCAACAACTGTAGGGCTGTTGGGATAGTTGTTAGCATACATTTATAGTGACATTGTTACCTTACAGATAGAAACGCATTATAGTTTTCCTTTGTCCGGTACAGTGATGTCAAAAGATAGATAACAATCTCTGGAGTGGCCAGTCCATAACTGTTCCCTAATGGCGATGAAAGATAACGGCTTTGCCTGCCGTCTACCTTCTCTGTGTATAGTGGATGGGCACATATGCATGCACGAGTAAATTCTACTAGTTAACTCTTACGTTACGTGTTCCTGGCCGGAACAGTATGTGATTATATTAAGAACGTTGCCTAACACGCACTTCCAATATTTTACTATGCAAGGGGAAATTCTTTTTTAAGGATAATACTTAAACCCTCCAACATAGTTAAAAGACAACGTTTTCATAATGTCGTACTTAAAAATATACTAACCGGATATATGTAAAACTCTGATTGAAACATACTCTTAACTTTGCTACAGACTTTACATCAACATAAATTATATGGCTGGCGCTTTAAGTCCCATACCGCAAATGTGCTCTGAAATCTCTGGAAATCTTGAAATACCTTTGTTTGACAAAGAAACATGTTGGTTAGTTTTTATTTTTAAGTCGTTTGCAACCATGGTAACGAATGGGCATACCTTCATACCACTTAAAAACTATTGCTATGGCAACATGTGCACTTACAGATGGCCGGGCTAAGAATCTCGTGATTTGTAGACAGACGCTATGATGCAAAACTCTCTATTAATATCTTGATCTATCCAAAATTTATGTTCTAAGGATACTTCTCAGTTACGCGTTTGATGTACCAACATTTTGAAAAAATTGTATATTTATCGTTTTTGTCATTAAGGTAACATTTAAATCGCTTTATTTCTATGTTATAAATGCATGGCATTAAGACTAGTACAGATGTGTTTACGTGATGTAACAATAGTGTTGATACTTATTTTCTTCGTCCTTCAGCAAAAGCAGATCTACATGTTCTGCCTTTTTTTGTTTGGTCACATATGTTGGCATCACTTTATTTCTATCATTCAGCAAGTACACAATCACTGAGATATTAGAATTGTTTCTTTTTCAAACAGTTTAATTTGCTGTAGCGGCGTTGGGAATCTAAGTTTGCTAAAATCAAATTTGTTTACCAATTTTGAATATATCTTGTCTATTCGTTGCGGGCGCGAGCTTTTTACAAACCTAACCAACACCGCCCACATGAAGTCTTTGCCGTCGGAACTGCGAGGCTTGATAACTGCATGTTTATTTTTTATAGTTTCAGGTATGTCAATATAAGAAGATGTACATAAAATATTGTGTCTTATGTCACACATTTTTGACTTATCACAAATCTGCATGTACTTGACTAAGCCATCCTGCCGCGAAATCATTTCACCACATTTATTGCATTGGTGCGATGTGAGAGATCTGTTAAGCGAACAACTGTGCTTTTCATGCCTGCGAGCTCTATATTTCTCACCAAACTGCTTGCTGCAAAACTGACAGCAAACCACCGATGAGCGTTGTACCACACCTCTGCAGACTTTTGCATGTCTACGTAAATAATCAGAGCGACTGATCATATTTCCGTACCTGGCACACTCATATGATGTGCGGCTAGGATTGTACAAGCAGCATTGTTCGTGACGAACTCCCTGGCGATGTAATAAATGCCGGCATGTAGTTTGTTATCTTCGATATAGCCAGAATTGACGAGAAATTATGCCTCTGGTGATGAAGCCGTTGACGTTGACAATGGGGAACATTCACATTTCATAGAAATGTCTAGAACTGCTCGAGATGCTCTTTTATACACATATAAATGTAACTATTAACTTTTTATCCCGTGAAAATCGGTAGGAATTGAGTTATTTGAGATTAAAAACAGTAATTTAGCCGGGCGTTATCACTTGACCGCGAAACGCTTTCTCACTGGTCTGACGTCACACCTTAGTATCCGCATCCGCGCTCCGGCTTTGCTCGTGGCACATAGAGGCTATAAACGTTTTGTTTATTGAACTTGCGGGAAGAAATTGGCTTTTTTTTTAATAACAAAGTAATAATCTGCCCCGAGTTGATTCTGATATGATACAAGACTATTTTAATTCCAGTTACGTCATTGGAGCGGAAACGAAATGAATTAAATTACAAAGGAAAGTTACTCATAGTTTATTTCTAAAGTACGGTACATTACCGACAAGTAACATAAAACGTACATATGAGTAGTAATACAAAGTACGACACTACTCAAAATGCTGTACTGGTATTAAAAACAATTGCCTTGCAATATAAGGAAGTACCGGTACTGAAAACCATAACCGTTCGTGATTTGCGTGACGGCCCAGCCATTCATGACTGTAGGAATATTATGTGGAAAACTGAATGTTTTACGCGAAAATACGTACTGCAGACGTTGTTTGCCTGTAGTGACATACTGTAAATCATATGTGAATCTGAAATATTCTGGTTCTTTTAATTACCGTAGGCCTACCTTGAAGTTACGCTACCGCCGCAGGCACACTCACCCATTGCCGGTGGCCGCGGCGCGGGCGCAACTTGGCCGGTAGGGCTATCCCAGCGGCCGCCACGCAAGTACCAACAATATTGCCAGCGTTGCTTAATGTTATAGGGATCTTCAAACCAACAGCATACGGTGCTTGATATAGGTGGTTCGGGGTAAAGTGAGCACTCGAAATAGCCCTGCTAAATTTATATTTTCAGAAAACTCGTATCTTTTCCGCGCGTATCGGCTAACAACGGGCATGTCTAACCTTTCTGGACACCTCACTTGATGTTTGCGCGGGTAAAATACAGTATGTAGTCAGTATGAATCGATACAGTTTATTAAAAAAATATTAACAATATAAAATACAATTATGTCAATTCCGGTTGAGTTTGTTTCTATATTGTATTTAAATAAGAAAATACATGGAACTATATTGAGTAATTTCGCTGCCAACCATACAAGCAGTAAGACAACACTATAGTTAATGTTAAATT
>PNEQ01016418.1:0-25937 GCA_003012365.1 Medauroidea extradentata
ATACTGTGATACAGTCTCTCCCTCACCTTGGTCTCTCTTATGGAACCTAAACGATTCCACAACCTCGTTTGGCTTTGGATCGAAATGATTTTCAAGTGAGGTAAGAACTTCCTTCAACCCAACTTCGGATGTAGACTTCGGAGCTATTAACGACGTTACCAGTCCATATATTTCTGCACCTGCAACTGTGTAAAATATCACTCGTTGTTCCTCTTCGTTCTTCACTTTATGTCTTTAGTGTTCATTTATATGATACATAACCTGGTTTTGGTTATCGAGAATATTCGGAAGTCAGTCCATGCAAATGCCTGGATTGTTTCTAAAGTCAGGCTCTGGCTGAGTTGCTTCTTCTTTCCTCTTTGTACTTCTACTGAGACCATGAAGCTGTTTGAGGGCCTGCGAAACATTCAGTTGGAAACAGTTAGTCAAAAATAATTTGTTTATCTGAGGGATAATTTTATAAGTAGCATTAGGATTGTACTTACAAGTATATCTAAAGTTTGCCTCAAAATACAGCAAAATTAACTGTCATTTATATTTTTATAGGTGTCTACTTTAAAAATATATTAATGTTGCATAATGGCCGGTAGTGTTGTGAAAGATTGAAGTGGCATGACTGTTCTGCTTATCGTTATTTTTTGTACCATAAATATGTCATTGAGAAATCCTGCAAAACATTTGGAAATATATTGGTACATTTTTATGTACACTACCGTATTACAACACAATGGGTTATGACCGAGAGATCGGATTGTTTATGCCTGATAACTTATAACCCTCCCCAGCAGAGACAAACAAGCTGACGAAACTGTTGTGCATCTGCTTGTCAGAACCGTTGTGCAACTATTGAACGCCTCTGTCATCATAGAAACCATTTAGCAGTCACTGGACTAATTTATCAAGTGTGACATGAATGTTATGCGAGATTTTGATTATCATGTACATGTACTGTGCCAAATTTTCACAAAAAAAAATTCTGTTTGTTGCTGCCTTTAACTTTATTATTACTATTTCAAGTCCATTGGATGTAAATAAGCTACAATATAAATTTAAACAGTGTTTATATACACAATGTGAATTTATGTAGATGTTTGGTGGTGTTATTGACATATTCTTTGTTTCCTAACCATTGTTGTGTTACATGTAAAAATTAATCATAGGTTATTTATTGTCTGTGAATATTATATGCAAAACAAATACTGTAAGTGCTATTCCATTGAACTTCTTTGTCTATGGACCTGACACTTTGCACATAATTTGTAATGATGTCATATACTTGATATTATGTCATAAAGCATTGTACGTTGGTTAATTTTTTTAGTTATCAACTTGACGATCTTATTTTTATTGTCCTAGTGAAATAACATTATCAGTAAAGTTGGTCTCAGTGCTCATTATAAGCTTGACCTTTGACACACTTCCAACCTCTGTATTAGAGGCCATCATCTTATATATTTCAAATGAGACGTTGCCATTGCAAAAATGTTATTACCAAGCGTTGAAACCACACATTAATGTTTACCACATCAGACTGTAAATTTTATTGCTACATATACTTTTCCTTTCTTGTGTTGGAAAGAGGAGGACTACGAGTAGCAAGTGGATGTCGGGTAATTTTGTAAGATTTCAGTTGGCGCATTAGCAGTGTTGGGTCTTAACTTAAGTAATGTTATTAGTTTGTAGTAAATTTTAAGATTTACTTGCTACATTTTTTTGCAGTATAACTTGTTATTCAACTGAGGTATTTATTACTTTTGACAGCCACAGATACTTTATTAACTATGCAAATCTTCATTATTCCCAGAGTATAAAGGTAGGAGTTGCATACTCCCAGTTCCTGTAGTTAGTTAATGAAATATCATAAAACATTATACAAAAATGTCATGAATGGAAAATAAAACTTGTAAGTTCTCAGTGGATTTAAAAGATTGAATTATATAAATGAAACCTGTAAGATAGTTAAGAATTAACAGCCTGAATTTTTCTTCAAATTGTTGTTAGCACATTTCTGCATGTGTCAGAAACTAGTCATGTTCAGTCGTATTTTTTTCTACTATCGAGAGAAATAAAATAGTACTACAGTTAAAAAAAAAGCACTGCCAGCAAAATTTTACTATATTATACAATTGAATTGTATATTTGTCATATATTAAAAAAAATATTTTATTATATTTTCTAGTGATAACTAGTTTATAACTTAGTAAAATATCAAGTATTAAAAAATTGAATGACACAAATTCCACAGGTTTTGATGAGGTTCCTGCTAAACTACTGAAAAACGTATCAATAAAAATATGTAAACCTCTGGTGTTTCTAATAAATCAATCATTCATGAGCGGTGTTTTTCCAAACAAGTTAAAAATCTCAAAAGTTATACCTCTGTATAAATAAGGGGAATATAAAGGCAGTATCACTAACTATACACCTATCTCTCTTTTAAGCACATTTTCTAAAATGTTTGAATGTATAATGAAAGACAAATTAATTAAATATTTAACTACCGTGGATTGGGGTGAGATTGATAACTTCGCAGCATTCTGTTAAGAAATTAGTTGGAATCTGAATCACAGAGATAAATTTTCTTTCTTCGCGTTGGCAGTACTTTCAAGTTCCCTTTCAGGCAGCAGCTATGTTTCCCAGAAAATAATGTTTATGGATATGGTGTAAATAAATGAGAAACCTTGACTAAGATTTTGTGTGATTTTATTAACCATCTTATGATTGAATGTAAGTAAAATTTTTATCATTTGCAGTGTTATTTGAACAAGGAAACTTTAATAATTGCTTTATGGTTACCTTAGCATGATGCACCATTAATTTTTTTTACTGTCCAGTTTTCTCACCATAACCTCAAATCTTAGATGGGGTGAGATTGATCATATCATACAAACGATCTCGTCTATTACATATTACAATTGTACAGTTTCTACATCATTTTTACTCCTTAATGTTCTTGTTACAGGTATATACTGAGTAAAAATGGATGGGACATAGTATTAACCCCCTATGGTAGTACCTACAGTGGCATGGTAGGGCCTCGTGCAAATAGGACCAATAAGACAAAGTGTTTATGGTAGTTAAACTTTCATTTTCATAGTAAACGCTTTATTATTTCATAAGAAAAGTTATATTTAACTCTCAGTATCGTTTAAAGAAAGCCATTTAAGGGAACAATGAGTAATGAGTATTTTATCTGTGTGATCAATCTCACCCCATTTAACATTTTGCTTGATATCTCAGAAACGGTTGGGTCAAAAGTTTTGTGGGTGAAATTGATCACTTCTAGCTACTAGTACCTACTTTAGTTCTATGATATTAAAAAAATGTGATCAATCTCACACCACAACAAGTGTGAGATTGGTCACCGATATTAAATTTTTTTTCTCACTTTGGTAAACCTCAAAAAATTAATTTAAGATATTTTTCTGATTTCCTTTGGCGTCCTCTTTCAAATGAAAAATTTTACATTGATGCATCAGATATACTTTGCCTTCAGTTAAATAAATTCTTAGCAAAGTGATCAATCTCACCCCAATCCACGGTATGTTCAGACTACTAAATACTTAAACATGGTTTTATCAAAAATAAAAACACTAGTACAGCAATCAATGAATTTCTCTTCACTATCTTAGAAGTGTTAGATACAAATAAAAATACAGCTGGTATCTTTCTTGATCTATCAAAAGCTTTCGACACAGTTAATTGTGCTATCCTACTAGATAAAATGAAACTTTTGGAAATTAGAGGTGTAGTACATAAATGGTTTCAGTCATACCTCTCTGACCGTGTTCAAAAAGTAGAGATCATGTCTATAAACAACTATAATTTTTTGGAGAAACGTTTATCTCATTCTAAACACATGTGTAACATTGTATCCAAGGGCTGTATCTTGGGGCCCCTGCTTTTCATAATATATGTTAATAATTTATGTGATAATATAAATGAGACTGAAATAGTATCTTTTGCTGATGACACAAATATTATTTTTCAAGATAACAGTTTAACAGACTTAGAAAATAATACAAATGAACTTCTAAGACAACTACAGCTTCGGTTTTTTCAAAATAAACTAACAGTCAATATAGAAAAGACAAAATTTATGCAATTCTCATTTAAAAATGAAGTCGATACACTAAACATTCATATAGGTGGTGTCACATTAGATAGAGTACCAAAGACTAAATTCTTAGATGTAATTATTGAAGAGAAATGTAAGTGGAAATGCTGTACTGATCTTATAAGTAAAAAATTAAGCTGTTCTTGTTTTCTTCTTAGACTACTAGCTGTTAAATGTAGTGCCAAATGTCTAAAGGCTGCTTATTATGCTTACTTTTATTCTTTTATAACGTATAGAATAATTTTTTGGGGACATAAAATAAGTGAACTTAAAGTTTTTATTGTACAATAAAAGAGCTATCAGGATAATAGGGAATAAACGATTACGTGAACATAGTAAACCCCTTTTTCAGAAACTAAATATTCTTCCAGTGCCTTGCATTTATATTTTCAACTCCGTAATACATGTTTGGAAAAACATTCACAGTACCTATAAACAAATTCTCTAATACATGCTCATTAACGTTGCAGCTGGATAGAAAAGCTACAGAAAAATAGTAAGAAATTAATATGGCTGTTCCCTGTAATTTTAATTTAAAATTTCAGAATATTACAGTGTCTAAAACTTGACAAAACTTTTAAACATAGAGCAGCCAATGAAAGCCATAAAACATAAACAGTAGTTGGTATTGTAGTTTAAAGTTGTTCTTAGAGCCTATTTAAAGACTATACAGTATTCAGTTTTTTTAGAAACAATTTGTGTATTTGACTATAAATATATTGTAGGCTATACTTTCCCTATAAAAGATGTGTATTTTAAATATGGTGCAACGCAGTTCATGCATCGGGTAGACCGACATCTTTACAGAAACTGAGTTGCCACTTCAACTTGAAGGCAGCCACATTTCTTTGTTACTGTGACAGATATAGTCAAACATCTGTGTATGTGTGTGTTATACAACACATTTTTGTTAACAGCATGTTTTCTTGTCTAGGACTAGCCATGAGTTTGAATGAAGAATTTCCCAACAAGGAGGTCACAGGACTGACCCATGAGTGTGGAGTGTTTGGTTGCATTGCAGCTGGCAAATGGCCAACACAAATAGATGTGTCGCAGATGATTTGCTTAGGACTGGTTGCACTGCAGCACAGGTATGTACTCCCTTGCCATGGACAGCTATCACTTCTTCAGAATTGCTTTATGTGAGGGAATTACTATCATTAAGTCCTTTATTAGATGTACTGTATCTATTATCCATTCTAATGATGGAGAGAAGGAGGTGGCGAAGATACGAGGAACACAAGTATTCAGATTGAAGTGGGTACTGCAAAAACAATTTAATAATTTAATTGGTTTAAAATACAGTTATATAGGTCCTTCTTTAATGTGTGGTTGTGTATATTATCATTTATAAGAACATCTGTAAAAAGTGGTTTTATGTTACCGGTACACATTTTAAAAGAATTAGCGTTATGTATATCGATTGCTGTTAGACTTCAGTATTTTTTTTGTTTGATCCACCTAAACAATTTTCATATCTATTAACTATGAGTGTGTGGTAGATAAATAAACGTTAAAAACACAATTTTGAATCTAAACTTTTTTGATAGCCACTATGGAAAAACTACTAAACAACAACTGTAGATAATGAAATTAGCTTACTTTTTGAACCAACATTTACCCATAACTATGCATTTGTTAAGCATAATCTGTTCCACCATAATTAAATCATGAAATTATGGCAGCAACAATTGTTCTTCAAAGATATGTTACTCGAGCAAAATATTTTGTTCAAAAAGTTGGAAAAACTACTGTCTAAGCTGCGTGTTTTTTATTTTTTATATTTTTGCAAATTGCATGCAATAATTCTACTGTAATTGTACTTTTAGTGCTGAATTGTTTACAATGCACTCTTAATTGAGCTTCTGGCTTCATTAGATTGTAATGTTAAATTCTTATTTATAACATTCACTGAAATGTAGAACTTATTTTGCAAGCTTCATGTGGCAACTCAAACCTGCTTTAATTTGTGTACGTATTTATATTTAATGTTTGTTTTCCTTTTTAGTTAACATATTGCTGATTCACATAAAGTCTACGCCAACATTATGACTATTATTATTCTATTGTTGAGATGATGTTCGAAACTGAGCTCAAATGCATATATGAGCAGCCACTCATTGTGAATCACTTGAGAAGCAATTTAAAAATGTATTAATTTTGTAATTTAAGATATTTCATTATACATCACATTTCAGAAAATTAATTTCAAAAAATTACTGTGTAACTTATGTTTTCTACGCTTACCACTGGTAGTGCTTGTGTTGCTTCAGAAAGGCACTGTTTCTACAAACACTGCACTTCTGTTTAATCTAAAATTTTCACCTGTAGGCTTAGATTCCTGAACAAAATTGTTGGCTAGTTACATCACAGATCTTAAGTGGTCATAACTGAACCAAATTTATAATATCTGCACCAAATTCCGTGAAATTTTATTTAAGTACCACTGCCATTTGTATTGTTAACTTGTGTACACGGGTGGATTTAGAAGAGAGCCATGTTACAAATTTATTTTTTTGTTTGTTTTATTTATGTACCTCCTATGCTAAAATCATAAAAATAGTATTTCATAGTACAAGTTACATAGTACTATTGTATTTGATTACCTCAGGAGGGAAACTTAAAGAAATGGCTAACTCTTACCGAAATCTACGAAAAATACTAATCTGACTTGGTTTAGCTCTCTCCTAAAAGCGTTGCTGGATCCACCCCTGCTTGCGTAATTCTTGACTGTAAGTGAATAATTGCGTAACACTTTAGGAAGACTGCACATATTTCATGGTGATCAAGACAAGATCAAATTTATTCACCTGTGTTCGTTACTGTAAAGATGCCAGCACGTCTGATCTCTGTGTTACCACTCACCAAGTTGGGGCCGCGGTCATCAAAGGGTTAGACGTTTCGGCTCCCATCTAGATTACCTGGGTTTGATTCCCAGTGGTGTTGGTCCCTAGATTTTTGCGTGCTGAAATATGACGGACGGTACAACTGTTCGGCAGTTTTTCTCAGGGATCTCCCGTTTCCCCGTCCATTCATTCCAGCATTGCTCCATACTCACATCATCATTATCACCCCTCACCAGCGGTAAAGATGTTGATGTTGAGTGCTGACCAATATATCTTCACTTCACCACTCACCAAGGTTGTCCAAGTTAAAAACTGTTCTATTCAGTGTTCATTATTTGTTCTTTTTCAGGTAATAAGGTGCTGAGTTGCCTTTGCCCCAGTCACATATTCCAAACATATCTTGCAAGGTTTGAATCAGTTGTGTGTTATATAGAAATATGTAATTTTTATTCATGAAATTTGTTATTTGCATAAATGTAAGATAGTAGTAGACACTAGCAAGAAAATTAAACCTTATTCTTGCAAGTTTTGTCTTAATGAGCAGAGATATTTCCATAGAAGAATAGGTAAAATTAGAAGTGATCCTCACCTGGCTCAAGTTTTTGACTGGAATTAATAATTTAATGTTGGTCTATCAAAAATTCTTAGTCGTAATTTCGACCCTTAAAATCTATTGTTATACTCTGAACAAAACATATTTCTTTGTTGTGTATCCAAAATTTAATTAGTACTAGGTATACAAAAGGTCAAAACTTAGAATGGTAAAAAATTAAATTAATAAGAAATTTAAAAATAAATATGATTTATTAGTGTGTTATGTTTATAGATGGTTGAATATTTAACAGATTGTAGTGTTTCTAACAGGTTTTTACAAATAATTTTTTTACGTAAACAATTTACATTTACAAATACACAATTTTTTACCTATCTTCAAGCTGTTACTGTGAATTTCTGTTGCAAAAAGAACAGCTGAAAATAGAGAAAGACATTTTAAAGTAAAAATTTTTTGACTAAAGGGGCTAGGTTTTATTTTAACACTTACTGTAGGACACTTGAACGTCTGTGTTAACTATGCTCATTGACCATACATATTATTATGCGTGTGGTAGTTACACAATCAAGTAAATATTTACTTATGACCTAAGGTCACAGAGAGTGTGAATTCTGATAACATATGTTGTTTTCTAGTCAGTAGTGCCGTTGTGAAAGTGGTAGGATTCCATAAAGTATGTCGTGATACAGTTTTGTGATAGTTCTGTGTTGCAACATTATAGTTTCATTCAGTTCAATAACACAAAGGTCTTATTTATGTCTCTATAAACAGCTGCAGGGGCACCAGAACTAAGGGGAACATGGGTACATGTGTTAAAGGGGTACAGAGGAGGGCAACTGGAATTTCTTGTGTTTTTATGTTTGTCCATTAATCTTCTTGTGTGACATTTGATTCTATTTATTCATTGAACTTAAAACACAGAAGACTGACCGGTGTGTCCTATCTTGTATAACAAGGACTATACATTTGTTTTACCCACCACGCCACTTAGTGGCAACATACAGTTGCCATCTCATTACATCAGTACTAAAGACATCAGTTGTTAACAACCATCCAAACTCCACAACCACAATTATACCCCTTAAGGGACCCTCTTACTTCAAACTTTTCATTCTTGTCGAAGCACGGGAGTGGGAAAGCGATAAAGGCAGTACTGGTTTGTGAATCAACAACATTATAGTTTCTACGTGCGGAGACCTCAATTAGAATGTGATGTTTCAGTAATTAGTTTTTTTCTATGACACTTTAAATTGTGACCACATAATTTTACTGCTGAAGAGTATGTAGCAAAGTCCAGTGTTGGTCTTTATCAGGGAAATATATTTTTAACTGTGGCAGTCTAAAAACCTTTTTTGGCTGTTGTGAGAGCCAAAAAATCACATTAATAATAACCATTATGCCTTGAAAGTATGATACAATCGCCATCTGAAGTGTTTCTTTTTTTCTGTAAATGGACATGTTAGGCACTCGTTTAGTAGCTGCGAACAAAAAGCCAGATTCCTAACACACTGCAGTGTAAATTTCTGGCTCTTTAAAGGGCATTGGGGTACAAAATCATTACATGTTACAAATGTTGGTATAATTCAATGCCTTTAGAGAGGTGTTATCAGAAATTGGGGCATATTACGACGTAAAGTGTGCTTACAAATATACAAATTATTACATTGTTAGATTTTCACTGCTTTGGAATTCTTGGAGCTGAGCTAGGTGATAGAAGAAATTGTTTTATTTCCAGTTGTCTACCATTGCTCCAAAATAACAAAAGCAGTGAAATTCTGACGTCCATCGTAAGAAGTATTCTTTACAACTTAAGATTCCCTGATTTTTTATGAGGCCCTAGTAAAAACTAATTCCAAAAATTTGTAAAATGTATTGCTCTTGTGCGCAAATTTGTTCTCTTAACAATTGCACCAGGCTAGAAGTGGCATTGCATAAATTTACCTGACTTTAAAACAAGAAAAGTTTGTAACATAATTTTATGTACATTTTATATACCGAAAGGGAATACTAAGATAGCCACACTAAATAGCATACGCTACACCACACTAAAATCATACTATAAGAAAAAAAGTAAATCTCAATATTTTCTTGCGTAATTCACCACAAGCACAAAGGCTGAAGTATGACGGAATGTGCCGTGATGTTTTATGTATTCCGCGTGTTGTATTCTCTGTTTATTCTTTAACCGTACATAATCACAACTTCACTCTACAATAATACGATATACAACTCTATACGCTTCTATCAACATCGCTCTTATACAGCATCTTTTAAAATGACACGTCTACCAACTTTACACCTTTTTATTAACCACACTTATGCACACATGTACCAAACTCTTCCCCTTCTAATTACATTTCCATAACCCAATTACATTTCACACCATGATACATATTAATTCACCAAATTACATTTCACATCATCATACACATTAATTTATTTATGTAATTTCAACCAGATTAGTTAAGTATCCTGCCTTATACAATCCTTAGTTTCACAATTTTTACATAGCTGTCTCCTCATGCTTTTATACTCACAGTATATTCCTTTCATCCAGCAGATTCACTTTCCTCTCTATTCTCAGAACCTCGGAACTCCTCCTTGTCATCACTTACTTTACTCACCTCGTCCCTCCCTTCCTGTCTTCGTCCCTGTTTCTCAATTAGTGCCATTTCCTCATTGATTCTTACCTCCCTTTTCACCAAACTATGTATCTCTAGTGATTGTCTTTCCCTTACTTTCGGCACCTGAACTTTCGCACTGTTTGGTTAGGTTTCTGGTTGTCCTTGATTTTTCCCCCAAACATTTGCTCTTACTATTTGGTTTATGTGCCTTTTCAATATCCTGTTATCCTCCATTCGTACTAGAAACATGACATTTCCTAACTTCCGTTCTATGGTTGCGGGCAGCCATTGTACTTGCTTCACTGTATAATACTTAACATTATACTTTAGTACCACTTTCCAGTGACGTATTTCTGTACCCTGCTTTAGTCACCGGAACACATCTACTACTCTCACCTCCCTCCTCTTGTTTGGTCGTCAGCAAATTAAACCTTTTACGCAACTTACGCCCCAGTTGCAACTCGGCTGGAGACACATCTGTTGTGACATGAGGCGTTATCCTGTACATTTACAGAAACGATTGCAAGGCTCCTACTTTTACCCATGTACAACTGCTTTTTAAAACTGTTTTTAAAAGTTTTTACCACATTTTCAGCAGCACCATTTGAATGGGGCATGTGGGCTGCTGTAGTCAAATGTTTTACGCAATTGTTGTACAGAAATTCAGCAAATTCTGCAGACTTGAAACTGGGCCCATTATTTGTCACTAATGTTTCACTTGTTTACAATTTTATTCAAATATTGTATTTATAATGTTGTACGAGGTGTCTAGATCAGTTTTGTTCAATAATATTTGTATTTCGTAATTATGAAATAAATACAAATTTAAACATTGTATGCCTTCAAAGTGACAAAATTTAACAGGGTTATACTAAATAGACAACATAACTATATAATAACCTTAGTCCTATAATAATACAATGTCTATAAATTTCGTTCCTCGCACGCTATATATTCAAGCAACACAGGGACATACAATACACATGCACTTTATAAGACTAGCGAACCAGTCCTGTAACATAGTCACTCAGGTGCATTTCTGCGTTGCATGGGGTCCTTACTTGAAGTATTGGCTCGGGCCTGAACATTTTGTTGTCTTTTCACCTTATTACCCTTGTTGACTCTCGAGACGTCATTGTTAGAGGGCCGCAAACTCTTACCATTGCCTACCAGACTAGTGAATAAATTGCAGTAAATCACAAGCTAGACTTTCAGCTTGAAAGTAACTATACCTACTTATTGTGATTAATTTTCTGTTATCAAGCTGCTTCTGATTGTAATTTCTTCAATGAAAATGTAACCAAAAAAAAGTAAACATATGAAGTTAGGAGTTTAGACCCCTCTTATCGAAACCTGCCCAAATTACGAATTTCTATCATTTTAATGTTACATAATTCAAACAAATATATTCAACACTTCTAAATACTTTTACATCAATAACACTGAAAACCTCTTCATTGCACATGTGTACATGTGCATGTATTTTGGACATTTTGAAAATAATTTGATTGCAATACAAATACACGACAGTAAAGATTACAACAGCACTGAAGATTCTAAATCAGTGAAGAAACTCCAGTGGCTACAGTGAAATGCTTGTTAGCTGCCCCAGTCCTCTGTCAAAAGAAAAAAAATTCTTAATGACATACCGTACATTTCCTGAACTCAGTTTGACACAGACATGTTGATCAACAGTGCACAAAAAGCAAGAAAGCTGTAATCGCCATTTAATTACGCATGTTCAACCTGGAAAATTTTGTGGTAGAAAGTAAAATCATCCCAATTGTTTACAAAATGGTTAAAGTTGACTTGACTTCAATATGATCAATTGCCTTTCGGCACATACTTCATAATTTTACTTGTCAAAAATTGAATACGTCAAAAAAATAAGATTATTTAAGCAGTTTTTGAAGCTAAACATTATTGATACAGCTGTTAGAAATTAAAATATTTCTAAGGATGTATTTTGTTTTGTGAACAATTTTACAATGTTAGGGTGTGCTGTCATTAAACTGCCAGTCCCTTCACACTGTGTCATGAAAGTAAGATGCAGAATATTTGTTTCTGGAATTGTGTACATTGCAGTGCACCATACTTTGAATCCGCCTTTGTTTCTGGAATTGTGTACATTGCAGTGCACCATACATTGAATCCGCCTTCAACGTGATACCTTAAATAAGTATATTTATAAAAGTTAATTGAATACATAACTAATGCACGCACATCTTCAAGCATACATGCATTTACTTCTGTTCATAATTACCTGTAGACGAATGTCCTGTGGTTATATTTATAATAAATAAAATTTTGTCACATATTTTTATGCCTAGAGCCTCCTCTGAAACAAAAAGAAAACAACAAAAACAATCAAATGTGTTTCTTCATCACAACCTGCCAACCAATCAGCTTTTTCGTTAAGTTTTGTGCTAAAATTGTGGGTGTATGTTTACTTGTGTGTGTGATATATTCACTACAAATTCAGTTTCTGTCTTGGAGGGCCAAGATTCTTAATTTCAATTCGATCTAGATAAACTAATTGGCTCTGTGAAATACATTTAATTCTGTTCGTTTTGTTTTCTGAACTAGCGCCACGGCAAAGAAAATGTTCTGAATGTATGGATATAAAATTTGAATAATTCATGTAAATTGTGCAGTTTTATGCAACTTACTGTATAAAAATTTCATTTTACTCTTTTACAGCTAATTGTAATTGTAACATTTTAAAATATGCGTTGTGGCACTGGAATCAGCAGTGCAGTCAAGTAAGACACACCCTCTACCTATCAAGCTCTCGTACTATATGAACAGTGCGGGCGCAGGCTGCGTGTGCCCAAATACTACTGGACTTCGACCATCTCCTAGTCCTCTTGTGTGTTCCAGGCAAGGGAAAAATGTGTATTGCAACGGAAGCAGACTGCCCATACCCAACAAGAAAAGACAATACCATATTTAACTTTTTGATACTGTATTGAGTAAATAAATGAAAAATTTGTGCATTGAAATATGACAAATTAATTTTTAAATTTATATTTATTTGCTGTGGTGTGTTTAATAGTATTTGGGAGGGCACGTGCCCCTGCGCCCATCAACACGAGCTGCCACTCAATTTTACCCCTAAATGTTGCACAAACAACTGTGCATTGAATTTTCATTGCTAAACTAAAACAAAAATTATTTTGTATACCAGAACATTAGTTCAGCTGTTATTTCAAAAATAATTTTCTTCTGGAAATAACTTTTCCGTAAAATTCTACAAACTCATCACATTATGTCACCATACAATGTCAGTTATAAAAAACTACATTTTATTAGTGTTATATTTTGCAGTTTACAAAAAAACATTACTTTCAAACATAATTATTGTCATAAAAATTTTTCAAAACACTAATCGTTCACTTAAAAAAATACACTTACTATACCCAATAAAACCATAAACAACCACTTAAAAAGCCAAAACATGCTTCCGAACAACTAATCCAGATTTAAAAATTTAAATAAATATAAAAACACCTCAACAATTTAGAAAAGAAACACACACGTAATTACTGTCAAAATAAAATAGCTAAATCCTGCAATGCTACAATGCATGATGTTTGCTCAGCTAAAGCTAAGAAACTTCCAATGGTAAATGTTCTTTTGCACATTTTAAATCTGAATTCAAGTGAATATTTTGCTTTTGTAAAAAAATATTTTTGAAATTGTATTTAACTTATTTATTTACTTACAGTATTTATTTGTTTTACTTTATAGTTTTGCTTTACAGTTCATATGTTACAAATGTATTGTTCAATATTTCTGATAAAAACTAAATAACAAAAGTAAAATATTTAGCAAATATACTTTTTTTTTGTCTATCATGTTGCTGGTATCGCTCTGTCCATCGTACATAATGACAGATGGCTATGTTTATGAGAAAATAGTATCTGAAATAGTGTTGTTTATGTTTGTTTGCTTTGGTATTATATTGTGCACTAAAATTATATCCAATGTTTAGTGATATGTGTTACATATAACACTGAATAAACTGTTTTCATGTGTTTGTTAACCTTCCTTTATGTATCATATTTTGGTGTGCTTGCATGTGTGTGTGGATATGTGTGCATTTGGTTTCAGTAAAAAACCAGTCTTATCAAAAAAATTTTGTTTTGACGTTGGCAGATTTGCACAGGACCAAAAAAATGTTTGTTTCATTGTATAGACATGAGTGTAATCTCTGGTATACCTTATATTCTTGTTGTGCAGGTTATATTGTACAGTGCAACATTATGTTGCTGAAGTGTATATATACTGTAAATGTATAATTATAAGAAATTGTTTACTTTCAGAGGTCAGGAGAGTGCAGGAATAGTTACAAGTGATGGGGACGAGAACAAGCAGTTTTACGTCCACAAAGGAATGGGGATGATCAGTAATGTTTTCAATGATGATGCCATTAAGAAGTTAAAAGGTAATACTGTAATTTCGTCACTCCAGTGTTTTATTTGGGGTGCATTGTAAACTTCAATTTTGTTTCCTTGCCTTTCTTTCTCAATTATAATATTGTACTGTACAAGTATATAACAAATCACAAGAATGAATTTAAAAGTTTGCTATTATTTTTTTACATTTAAAATATTTAAGGTTTTAGATTTGTGAAGACCTGCTGTGATGTTATGGAGTGTTCTTTTATGATTTATGAGTTTTAAATCAATGATACTACTGTTAAAATGTGTGTTTTCAAGCCACAAGTATTTTTAGCTACACAACGTTTGTTGTGAATTGTATAATTTTCCCAGTGATCTTAAAGTTTTGTTCTAGCGATAGGTTGAGTTGTAATATTGCTAGAATTAACTCATATTGTGATGAGCCTTGACTTTTGTGATGAGTGTAATGTTTATAATTATAGTCTGTCGCATTTAACTTTTCCATGTTTTGACATTTCTCTTCTGAGAAATGTGTCTGGCAGTTCCATTGTTTGGAGTTTTAAACCTATCTAGCTTCCTAGAAAAGCACTGTTACGTAATCCTGTTGACAGACGCACTTCTCAGAAGTGAACTGTCAAAATATGAAATACTTACAAGAGACAGACTACATATAATATATAGGATGTCAAACTGCTTGTCAATATTTTGGGAGGGAAATCCTCGTATCTAGAGGAACAAAAACTGTTATATGAAGGTAGGGCTGAAAATGCACCATTTCTGCACTACAGTTGGCAATACTTGACGTACAGTTCGTAGCGGGGACTCGATCATGTTGCTGTGAAGTGTCATTATAGCAGTCATGTACATTGTACACTGAGAAATGAGCAGGGGTTCCATCATGCATTAAGTACATGTTCTGTCGTGTTCATAATGGGACGCCTTCCAACAAAACAGATATGTCGTTAGTCAAGAATGCTTCGTACATCACACCATTGCGTCTTCATGGCAGAAAATGAGAACCTACGAAACAGTCATCTATGATGCCAGCCCAGATGTTGACTCAGAGTTGTTGTTGATGGCATGTTTGTACAATAGTATGCAGATTTCTCTGGGCCAAGATGTGTTAATTATGTTAATTAATTGTCTGTTCCCATTTAAATGTTGCTTCATCAGTGAGTGAGTGAGAAATTTTTGGTCAGCGTTGAACATAGAGGTCTTTCGCGCTGGTGAGGGTTGACTTCAGGTGAGTGTGTAACAGCATAGGAATAAAAGAGTGAGAAAACGGGAGATCCCAGAGAAAATCTGTCGATCAACTGCATTGTCTGGCATGATTCTCACATACGAAAATCTGGGGACCAACCCCGTCGGGAATCGAATCCAGATAGTCTTTGTGGGAGGCGAGTGACTTCACCAGTAAACACCACAGTTTCACAGAAGGCAGAATTCCACTAAACCAAAAGACAGAACGTGTGACGAGCAGGAAAATCTGCAGGTGTCAATACTGGAACATACTGTACATGTTATGGATGCAACAAATTTTCATGCAGCACTTTCGAAACCAAAGTATGGTCCACAATAAATGTAGTACTACTCTTCGTGTGCTGGACTTGAGGTTCTCGTTCACTTCAGGAGCGCCTCTTCCAACACCGGTTGCCTTATCCATCTCGGCCATCCACTGTCACAAGTGATAGGCTTAAAGGTAAGTTTGCGATAGGTTGCTTTAAATGTATGTCTATCTGCACATTGTCTTTGTGGGAAACATGCATGATACAAGTGCTGTATGTGATACATGATATGAGCATCAGCTAACTCTGCATTATAATACTCCATTATGAACTGCTTTGTGTACATATCCCATTGCTGTACACACAATGCTTAAACAACTTCGATACTACAGCTGGAAATATGTTGCATCCAAATTAATTGTGCATATGACTCATCTGGTACTTGCCCACAATAGCTTTGGTATTCCATAGCAACATGATCCAACAGCCCGCGTGCTATGAGTTGTACGTCATGTATTGTGAACTGTAGTGCAGAAATGGTGCATTTTTGGACCTACAGTACATCCATATAACATGTTTTGCTCCTCTAGATGTGAGGATTGTTTCCCCAAAATATTGACATGCAATTTGACAGTATCCTATAGATTTCCCTATTAATAGGTTGTTTTTGGTATCTTAACTGCTCCTTTCATTAACAACATACAAAATTCATTTTCGTATCATCTGAACTACATTGATTGCTGTGATACTGTGGTAAATATTGCTACCATAAGTAAGTAGCAAAACCAGTTAAAGTGGTACAGGAAGTTTTCTCACTACGTTCAGCTCAACTGTGTTTGTGTGTGTGTGTGCGTGTGCGTGTGTGTGTGTGTGTATATCTGTCCCAATGCAAGGTGCTTTTTTGGGGTAGAAATCTTTATAACTACCATAACAGGAAGGACATGCCTTTCACATCTAGCCTTGCTTGTCGAGAAAAATGTGTGTCTTAAGGGTTCTGTCTACACAAGTTTTCAGCATCATATTTTATTTTTATATTTGTTCCCAATTTTTTTTCTTCATTTTAGACATAAATTGTGACTAAATTTTGCTCTTGTGAAATTTTTTTTATCTCATTGTTTTTGCATAATGACTTGTAAATATCAAAATTTGCATTTTACGGTTTTATGTATACCATTAAAATCAGTTGGACGTACCAAACAAAAAATTTACAGTGAATAACAATAATGTAGGCTAGATAATATATGTGTATATATATATATATATATATATATATATATATATATATATATATATATATATATATATATATATATATATATATATTTTTTTTTTTTTTTTTTTTTTTTTTTTTTTTTTTTTTTTTTTTTTTTTTTTTTTTTTTTTTTTTTTTTTAAAAGTATGTTATATCAGTTGGGTTTTGTGGCGTGCATAAAACAGTAAAATACAAATTTTGACATTTACAAAGTCACTGCACAAAAACTACGAGAGATAAAAAATTTCTTAAGAGCATGATTCAGTCACAATTTATGTCTGAAATAAAATAATATCTGGTACAAATATAACAAAATATGATGTTGAAAAGTTCTTGGCCTATACAGGTGGCACATTAACTATGTTGCAGAGTGTTACGAGAAAGTTATTTTAAGAGATACTATTAAACATGCTATTGATATCATTAACTACCAAAGGAAACACGTTTAAAATTATATTTCTCTATTTTGGTTTTAGAAATGCTTTAAAATATTGCTTTGGGGCACCTCAAAATGACTAAAAACTGTTTTATTTTTCAGATGCTATCACGTAAAAAATACGAACAGGAATCATAGAGTTAAAATAGAGAAGTGTGCACTGGAATTTACTATCCACTTTCTGGAAATAAAGTAGTAGGGTTTCTGTATAGAGTCCCACAGGAAAAGCCAATGACCAAAACATTGCACCCTGTTTTCATGCCACACGCCTAAAGGCAACTTGGTTGTTGACGCACAAGCCAGTCTAGACTTTATTGCTCCTCTGTTTCCATACCGCAAACACGGCAACTAGTACCTTCTGTATGGGACTTGAGTGGGCATTTATTTATGAGGCAGACAAGCAGACATATTCTTTCCAAGGAATGCATAAGGTTGTACATATGTATGGATGGAAAATCATGTGACACATCACAGCAGTCAAAGGTAACATTTGTTTGGTATTTGTCATTATGATACAGTGGCCAAGCAAGTTCATTTCTCCCATGTGAGCTACCTCCAAATCAGGCGAAAATTTGAAATTACCTGTAGAAAGGCATAAATGACCACCATTTAGTGACTACAGTAGTGTCAAAATAAACATGCGCTCATGTGGCTTCATATATAAATGTTTAAGAAATACGAAATACAAACTGCTTGTGTCTGACAAGTTCATTTAGTTATCATTTATCACATCTCAATTGTTGCTAACCGAGGCATGTATTGACAATATGTGCTTGCATTACAGATGATTGATACTGTAACTTTGTCAAGGTTTACTTGAGGACTACGTTATTGTGTGTGGTGTGATGGTATGTGCCCATCCTGCAGCATGACTCAAAGTAATAAGAACCAAGCCACTCATAACATTTTAAACACACTGTAAACATTTGGATTCTCTAATTTTTGCCATTCTGTGTATGTATAGTCTGTCTTATGTAAGTATTCCATATTTTGACAGTTCACTTCTGAGAAGTATGTCTGTATACAGGATTGTGTAGACAGGGCTTTTCCAGGAAGCCAGGTAGGTTTAAAGCTCCGATGTTTGGAACTGCCAGGCACATTTCTCAGAAGAAAGATGTCAAAATATGGAAAAGTTTCACGAAACAGATTATTGTGAGTATTTTTACATTTTTACAATATTATAAACTTACTATTCACAGTAAAAATAATGATGACTATATTTTTGTAATTTACTCCAAATTCACCATGTTTGGGTAGCTATATGAACTATTGTTGAGTACTTACAGGTAGTGGGCAGCTCTCATTATTGTGATGTTACAGGTAATCTGGGTATTGGTCACACTCGTTACTCTACTAGTGCTGCCTCAGAAGAAGTGAACTGCCAGCCATTTGTAGTTCACACTGCTCAAGGGCCGCTGGCTGTTGCACACAATGGTGAACTTGTCAACTGTGGATCAGTGCGTAAAATGGTGGGTTCTTGTGCTTCCCTTAGTTTTGTAGACAGTTACTGCATAGATTTTTTTAAACTATCGACATTAATTTGTTGAGAACTGCTTGTATGCATTATTATTTTTTATCTACAGTGAAATGTCATTGCAAAGTACATGAAAGTAACTGGAAATTTTACACTTAATATTGAAAATACAGTATACTGAACAGTTATTTATTGTGATACTCTCTGTAAGTGTTATAATACATGTACAATACTTTATAATGAAAAGTCCTTTAAACTTAAGTACTTTATGAAATTTCACTATATTTATGCTGCTAGTTATAGATGAAAAATATTTTTCTGGTATGTAAGTAGTAAAAAGCATTTTAATAAGTACAAATTTCAAACCATAATATTCCTGGAGTATTTTAATGTAATAATGTAACATGTTTGATTAGTCTGTGTAAGGAAAACCTCCATGATGCAATTTTTCACACTTTTGCATGAAGGTATTGCTTAGCCTTGTCAATTAATTGCATGGAGGTACAGTTTTGTTATTGTTGGGCAGGTGCTGGGTCGTGGTGTCGGCCTCTCCACACACTCGGACAGCGAGCTTATCACACAGGCTCTGTGCTTGAACCCACCAGATGGGGAGGATAATGGTCCAGACTGGCCAGCCAGGATTAAACATCTAATGCAATTGGCCCCATTGTCTTACTCTCTGGTCATCATGCTCAAAGACCGTATATATGGTGTGAGAGATCCCTATGGGAACAGACCCCTTTGTATTGGCAAGATGTTGGCAATTGGGCCAGCTGGTAGGTTTCCTAAAGTTCTATTGTCATAGAATACTACTTGGCTCAATTGTACTTCATGTATTAAAATCAACTAAGAACTTGCTGTAGTGTTTTAACCCCCAATGTAAAAAGAGGGGTGTTATAAGTTTGACGTGTCTATTTATCTGTGTGTCTGTCTGTGACATTGTACTAGATCCTGAACGAATGGGCCGTTTTTATATATATATATATATATATATATATATATATATATATATATATATATATATATATATATATATATATATATATAAAGCTGACTTGCTCGAGCGTGTTCTTAGCTATGATTCAAGGAAATCTGTTCCTGTTCATCCATTTAAAGATCGTCAGTTTTTATTATTGTTGTTTATTTTTATTTTCAGTATTTGTAAATTTTTTCTTAGTGTGCTACTTTGTACATTCCCTGTTATGAATTGTGTGCATGAAATGGAGGCATGTAATATCTATTTACTGTAAATCAGGCTATACAAAGATCAGTACTAGTAAACAAGACTACAGATGTACCGAATAAATCCAGTTAAAGATTTATTTTGTGACCTTCTTTATCTATACAAGATTGGTGTTTTGAGCTGAACAGAAACTTCCCATATATTGAATTTCATTCCACACTGTGCAGACCTTTATTATTTCTTAAGTCTCTACCTAGTTAAGACACTGATAATCTTATACTTTCTAAAAAGGACCTTACCCAGTCACAACAGATGAATTCCAAACTTTATACAAACTCTGTAAAATATTTAGAATTTCAACCTTTACAAACTCTGTTTAAGAATTCTTATTTTTTAACAAGGCACTCTTTCAGTCAACCATTTAGATTTAATTAGTCATGCACTGAGCTGCAGTCAGCAAGTTAGGTCAAGTAATAAAAAGGAAGTTGACCTGTCACTCGGGGAATTTTAGACATCACCATTCTCTCTTCTTCTTTTTTTTTTCCTCGCCCCTTTGACATACATATCAGGATAACTAACATCATTACCCCGGCCACTTGTTCAAGCCATGTAGGGTGAGGCTATCAGCTGTAAACAATTCCTCTCTCGGCTTTCACCGTACAGCTATTGCTAACTTGATTTCAAATTCTTTGTGTGCCAGTAGCCAAAACAACACACCTTTCCCTACCATTGTATAGAGGATAAATGAAACACATTTCCCGTCTTTTCACCCACTTAATTAATTAATTTTAACATCTTGAAGTCCTGTCTTAGGTATTTGTAAAAGTATGTAACTAAAGTAAAAATTGCGGCGATAGCCCATTGTATTCTAGTTCTACAGACGATTAATAAAAAACACATTTCCCCTTTTTTACTCTTTGGGAGTTGAATTTCAAAAAAACAAAAAATTTCTCTTTGGGTATACACATCAGCATCATTTTGAAGTAAAAAGCAACTCTGTATACTGAATGGTTTGATAGATATTGATTAATCAAAAACATATTTCAGGTCTTTTCATCCCGTTAAATGTTGAATTTTGAAAAACCCTTCAATTGGCTAATATGCTTTTTTATGATTGACCCATTGAAATAGTCAAGACAATAGGCCGTAGGGTTCGAGCTTTGTAGACGAATTTTATAAAAAACACTTTCACCCCTTAGGGGATGAATTTCAAAAAATTCCTTCTGAGTGCTCACCTACGACCTAAAAGGAACCCACACAAAAAATTTAACACGTCTAGGTCCAGCGGCTTGGGCTGCAGTTTGATATGTCAGTCATTCAGTCAGTGTTCTCTTTTATACATAGAGATAGGGAGGGTACAATACTGGTTGTTGACACTCCTCAACACCATTACAAACTACAAGATCACAACAAAATAAATCTTGTAACATTATTATGTTCGAGGTTTGTTGAAACACATTCACACTGCTGTTCTTTTTGGTCTTTGCATTTTCTTAGAGCAGAAATTGAAAATACTGTGATTCGTTAAACTTAAATGAAATAATGTAGTGACTGTGTAAAATACTGATTTTATTTAAATAAATTAATGTTGTATCTTTTAATTACGATAAGAGAGTCCAACAGTCTAGGTTTGCTCTTTCTTCCATCAAACTGAAACTGTAGAGCAGTTACAGTTATTTCCTTAGTGGAGTGTAGCATATAGATGGTTCAGTAACCGTTGCTCTGTTGTGTACAGCACACTTGCACGTAGTGTCCGTATACTGTAGTATTGTGGTTGTTGTTACTAGGGGAAGAGAGTGAGTATGCTGAAGCTGATGGTTGGGTAATATCCTCAGAGTCTTGTGGCTTCTTGTCAATTGGTGCCCGCTACTTGCGTGAAGTAAATCCTGGTGAAATTGTTGAAATGACTAAACATGGAGTGAAAACTATTGACATTGTAGCAAGGCCCAATGCTAAACCTCAAGCCTTCTGCATATTTGAATATGTTTACTTTGCAAGATCAGACAGCATATTTGAAGGTATGTATCTGTCATTTCAAATCGACTGTTGCAATTAGGTATTTAATTCTATGATGATTTCACTGTACATGTACTTATTACTGTATTAAAAATCTGTTTTAAATTTCAGTGTGCTGTGCTTTACATGTTTTGATTTTTGGGGTTTACTGTACTTAATTTGCAAAAAATAGAATAAATAAGTGGCTGTTAGCTTGTTTATTACTGAACTTGTCAATCAATGGAGTAACTCGGTGGCCTCTCTTCTGAGAAATTGGAATAGGCTGGAAATAAGCCAGAAATTTTTAGGGTGCTGGGAAGGCCTTTATAAAAAAGACAGGCATTTACTTAAAAGTGTAAGAATTTATGAAACATAAGTTACAAAGATAATTTAGTGCAGGGTACCATAAATATGATGTTGGCTGTATAAAAAAGTTCAGTACAAATTATATAGTTGAGAAACCCTGTAAATTTAAACAAGTAGAATAGTGATAGAAATATGTTTCATCTCTAGCAAATTTAATTTTCACAACATTAACAAACCCCCAATCCTTTAATATTAGTCAAGTGATTGTAGGGTTTTGTATGGAAATAATTCCTTTAAAGGGGATACTTGGCATATGCCTAGTACTAGTACCCAATTGCAGCACATAAAAAAATCAACACTTTTGGTGATGTGCTATGGCTGCAACCTTGGAAAATGGCACTCAATTTTCACTTTTTTGGCTGTATCTCGATAATGATTGAAAATTAAAAAAAAAAAAAAAAAAATTATGGCAAAACATTTATACATGTAAAAAAATACTAATTTTAGTAAAGATAATTTTTTTATATCTGTGTTGGTTTTACTTTTATCTAGCAAACAATAATTAATTTATTAATTTTTTGTTCAGTGTTGTACCATCAAGGTACACAAAACAACGGGTTCGAATACTGAGTGATGCAAATTCTAAAAAGTATTAAATACAAGCAGGAATTGAAGTCACTCAACAAGGTTTTATTACAACCAGGCTTCCTGTACATTTTATTAACAAGTTACAAATATTCTAGACAAAGTGTGCCAGAAGGGCCATTAAGTTCATTCGAGAGGCCCAAACTAAAGGGGCAATCAAAAAGGCCAAAGCCCATACGAGTTAAATAGGGGGAAGCAACCCTTCGGCGCCCCGTTGGCTCCCGATACATTTACTTTACTGACAGAGAAAACACGCAGCTGAAATGACAGGGCAAAAGGCCCAAGCACAAACTCCAACAAGCCCAAACAAGGAAACTAACTCACAACATTATCATAAAACAGCCGACGAGGCCCCGACGAGCGCGAACGGGAAAGAAGTGCACAGAAGGGCAACCAGGATCCAACTGACCTTGAGAGCTAGGCGGCCGGCCTAGGCAACGGGGAAGGGGAAAGGGGGGAGGGAGCCGAAGAGAGTCGAAGATAGCCGAAGTGTTCCGACACACGGCAGAGCATCCTCGCACACTTTCAAACACAGAGTCCCATTCAATATCACATCAGAACCAGACAACAGGGTTCAAACTGTTTAAAAATAGGTCTCCTACACAAACTGAGGGTACAGCACCAGTTCTAAATAAAATCCCAAAATAAAATAAAATATTTTAAAATATATAAAAATATTGCATAAAATATTTTAACTGAAAGTGTTCAGGAAGCATTATGTAATAAAGAAGAAAATTAATTGTTAATTGTTTTGATTATACCATAGCAAAATTTATTGATTAGAAAGTCACGTGATTTCTAACATGATAGACCTTCGCACTCACCACATATTGCTAAGCAGATGAACTGCTTGTTTACACAGCCGAGAATCACTAGTCTTAGATTTGTATGAAATCAAATACATCAGTATATTTGGAGATGGTGGAAGAGAAGTTGGTTTATATTGTAGTGAAGTTTTAGCAAGTCTCCATCCAGATTCACAAGGGTTCAGATCTTTTCCCAACCACTTCTGTCTGACGTGTGGCTAATTCAAAATTACCGTGCAGCTGCTGCTTAGCTGTCACTTAACTATACATGTACTATTTGTGTTTATCCGATAATTCGTTTCCTAATTTTCCATAACCGAGCAATAATGAGTTCTTCTCCTGCTTTAGTGATGTCTTCTCTTGTTGATGTCTTTTAGTTGAAAACCATTACCTACTTTGTCAACCCTTCATACTTCCGCAGTAAATTGAGAAATTTAACTTTCCATTTACTGAATACTGCAGAGGTAATGTCACATCTAGAAATTGCATGTGCTTAGATATACCGAACACAATTTTTCCTTTATTAGAATTTTGTAACCGTAGAAACAACATTTTTTTCAATGTGGACAGAGATGTTAATAACATCAAAAGGTCAGTATTCTGTCTGCCCACCACCTACTACTGCCTTGGTATTGACTGCATGCTGAAGAGCCAATTTGGTAATTAGAACATCAGAATAATTCATTGCTTGATCTATATGAATTTATTAAATCTGTATTTTGAGAGTTGATATGTAAGTTCTGGGATGAGAATTTTCTTATTACTGTATTTACATTTAGAAGAAAGTCACATTCAACAAGTGTTACATAAGTGCGTTCATTGAACTGAACTTCAGGGACTTTTTTCTTGTAACGAAGAGTGTGTGTTTCACCTTTAGTAGATGGATAATCTAGATCATGACGTCTAAAAATGGTCTTCTCATCACTGCATCCATATATTCCTTACCCTTTTCAATGACAAGATCACGTGACACCATGCTGTCACCAACAACTCCAGATGAAAATACTGACCAGGTCCTCTAAATTTTGGAAAGGGTTTTGTTGTTTCAGCCAGTCCAGAAATATATTTTTCTGATTTTGTGGTACTTAAGAAGTACAACAGACACATTTTATTTGCAACAAATACACCTGCATTTGCAAGATGCAGTAGCTGAACTGCAGTGTATTGTCAATGTGACAGTGCATAATATACCACACATCTCTTGTCACGTTGCTGTTCCGTAAATCATTGTGCTGCTCTGATGTTTTAGGAGAAATACCTGCAAAATCTTAAACTTCTGTAACAATTTTTGATGTAATAACAGCACACAAAATCCATTTCATGCTTGGTATAAGGTGTGTGACTTGTTGCATGGGACAATGGCATCTGAATAGTTGTCACAATGTGTAATTTCCAGTCTCCTGGTTTCTCAGCTGGAATGAAGTTCAACTTAAGAAAAACATCATTTAGGTACATTAACCAAAGTTTTCTGGTTCTATTCTTTGATTTGGATGTTTACATTTGTTCTGAAAGAATACATTAAATTTGAAAACCCTTTGTTTCTACTTTTTCGATACAACTTACTTCATGTGCAAACACTAATGGGTAGATTTTCATTCTATCCTCCATTATCAGGATCATTAATGTATTGAATTAATACAACTGCTGTCAGAATATGTGCCTTCACAGTATTTTGACAAAAACCATTTACAGTACTTCATATAACCAATTTACATCCTATGTAATCAGATGATATATATATATATATATATATATATATATATATATATATATATATATATATATATATATA
>PNEQ01016419.1:0-17212 GCA_003012365.1 Medauroidea extradentata
AGCCGGGCCTAGGCCAGCTGTTTTATTTAGCGTGCAGTGAGTAAACACCCCCCGTAGTCTGTCTCACAGGTGGCTCTCTTTCCCGAGCCTGTATGTCACACCTTATGAATAATTTGTTTACTGATTACTGAAAAGAACACACACTGATTATTTTATAAAAACACTGCACTGGGGGGCAGAACAAAGTGGTGGTCCAAGGGGGCTCGGGGTGGAAAAGGCCTCCGTCCAGCTGCTGCTGCTCGGGCGGACGTGTGTTAGTGTTTGGGCTAGGTGGGCCAGGAGGTACGACGTCAAAGAGAATTCACTTTCAGTAGCCTCCGAATAAAATAGGCATCTAGAGCAAACCTTCACCTTTCTTAGATTACGATAAAAGACAGTGCTGTCTCTGAAAGTCCCACAGTAAAAACTGTCCAGCGGGAATCTTGCACGCTAGTTCAGTGCTTGGCTCGTTGTGGTGATGCAGCAATTGATGCGCCTTTCTAGGTCGACCTTATATCTCTATCACTCCAGAGCCTCTAACACACAGGCAGGCGGTGCCCTTAATCTAATGAATTCATATCAGTGGGGCACGTGAAAAGTTTCTTAGATTAAAGTAATATAAAAATGTGATTAGATGCATAATTTAAAGTGTAATGTTAATCAAATTACAATATATCAAGCCAAAAAATGTAAAACATAATATTTTAGTACTAAAAATTATGAAGAAATACATCTCCCGAACTTCGTAACGTGGCTGCGATCTGGCAACAGCGCACGCCATAAGCTCTATATTGCAATTTAAGGTTGGGGCACTCTATAATATAAATGTCTGTCACCTGAAAATTCAAGATGTACAGGTGGAACAGCCCCATGTAAACGGCACGCTGGACAGTCATCAGTGAGCCAAATATGCCCATCAAGAACCATAACAGCCCAGCACACCAGATCCAGTATTTGGACATTACAAGCAGTAGAATGCCTCCAACTACGTCTACCAATGGGTTGTGTTTCTTCAACAGCTCCTCTGTACAAAAACATGAGAAATCATCTATTTATTATAGTTAAAACCTTGAATACTAACTTTCTATTCTTATCAACTCATCTTCCTCCTCCAATACCGACAATCCTAACCACAAATAACCCATATTGTGTAGAACATAGGAAAAACATACTTGTTCAAAAACACTTTAAATGCCTACACAGTTTTTGTTAACAAATATAAATTAAGGGGGAGAGTGTTAGATAATTTTCTTGTATTTTCAGTTATCGAACCATAATATTTATTCAAGTTGTGTTATCAAAATTTTTGTTTCACAAGACATAGGATATATTCTTGATAAACTGCTTGACATAAATAATAATGGAATTTTTCATTAATTTGTCGGGCAGAATCATTGCAAGGAAATAATTAGTTAACTTTCAAGAATGATTACAAGTACAATATAAAATGAACATATAACACTGTTATGATCTCCAAAATTCATCACAAATATCTTCTTTCTATGCCTAAACATTGCCACATTTACCACAAATCTAAAACAGAAGTTCATGCAGAAAATCGATAAAATTTTGCATCTAGCTCTCCCCCTTAAGGGTGCGGGTCACCTCAGGTTTCAACAGTCCTGTTTTCTTTTTATATTTGTACCACACTTTTTTCTTCTTATTTTAGACATAAATAGTGATTAAATCTTCCTCTTATGAAATTTGTGTACCTCTCATAGTTTTTGCGTAATGAGTCGTAAACGTCAAAATCTGTACTTTCCGGTTTTATGTACGCCACTAAAACCAAATGACAAACCAAACCAAAAAAATTCACAGTGCATAACAATGTTGTAGGCTATGATTTGAAACATATAAAAACAAATAAATACATTTTTTTTTTATTTTAAAAAAAATTGTTGAAATTTTTAATTTTTCGTTTTAATATTCAGCATTTTTTATTAAATACAAAAATATTTAATTTTTTTTATACATGTAAAATCACAGCCTACAACATTCTTATACACTGTGAATTTTTTCGGTTTAGTACTGTATGTCAATTGGTTTTAGTGGTGTACATAAAACCGTAAAGTGCAAATTTTGACGTTTACAACTCATTACGCAAAAAGTATGAGAGAAACATAAACTTATGTCTAAAATAAGAAAAAAATATATGTGGTACAAATATAAAAATAAAAAAAGACGTTGAAAACTGAGGTGAACTGCTCCCTTTTTAAGTGCTGCTGCATCCCAATGACAAGTTTCCCATTCTGTGCAATAAAACATAGGCCACTAGGTTAACCACTTAGTTCAAAAATTCAGCATCACTTCCTGCTACTCAGTCTGTGAAAATTAGGTTTACAGTTCTCAAATGAAACATTTCAGCCACGGTGCTAAACCAGAAATGTTACGCTTACTTTACGTTAAAATTATTATACCTTTAGTTTTGTCCCAAGTATTGAACTGATGCAGGACAACCCAGAATGTACATGTGAAGACGCTCTGTAAACAAAAAAATAATAATTTGTGAGGAAAAAAAACTTAACGAAAACACTGAAGTTAATTTTAAATTTTGTAGCACACTGCAAGCTAATAGAAACATAAACAGTATATATATTTGAAAGGTCAATGTACATAAACACAAAATATGATAAAATTCACGTTAGTGTTTTTTTTTGTAAACAATATTTACGGTTCATAAAATTCATAAACTTCATTCATGTTAAATTGTAACATTTAAATTTTAAAAAAAGCTATGTTATTGAGAATAATTATACAACAAAATAACAGACTGATGAATATAAGAGAAAATAAACACTGCAGTGCTAGTCTGTCCTCAGGATTTAAAACTATCAAAGTAGAAATTTTGAAATTTTAAGATTACATGTTTCCTTCAATCAGTTAATTAAAATAATGAATGTTTTTCCTTGATGCAGTGACGCCACTGTTCACTGAACGGAACCCCTTCTCAGCTTAGAAAGTTGCTGGAAGACCTCCCCGACAAGTGAGCACACACAAGTAGGAACACACCTTGAGTAGGATGGCACTGATGGGGAAGCGGGGATACTTCATGAACCCGAGCTGGATCATGTTGACACCGCCGCGAACCTGCTCGGGTAGCTCTTCCTCCGTCAAGTCCATGCTGTATACGTACTGGACGACGAGCAGCACCTGGGCGTAGACGACCAGGAACGGAGACGAGCGCAGCATGTTGGTGTACTGGTTGGGTGGGCAGATCCACGCCAGACACACCCACAGTAGCAGCACAAGAGACGCCCAGCTGTGGTAGGCGATGCTCCAAGCCTGCACAACACGCACCTCACACAACTTCCTACACTCACTCCGACCATCTGGAGTCCGAGCCCACATTCCTCCAGGTTTACCCGTTCCCCGTCACTCACGTTTATCTTCAACTGGGACATTCAACTTTTGTTGGAAATACAAAATATTGCTAAATTGAAACATGGTTTGAATAAAATGTAATCTAGCCACTCTGTACACACTACGTACTGTACATGGTTTTTTTCTTTGAAATTAACTAAAAATAAAATATTTTGAAAAACATAATTTTTCAAAAATTTTTTTTACATTATCTGGGCAAGATAAAAATAATTTCCACAACATCAAAACAGTGAAAATTTTAGTTGTTTTAAAATTTTACATTTGCACAAGATATGATTTGTTTTTTAGACAAACATTGGAACTATTTTTCACTGTAACGAAAATTTCTTTAGTTTTCTTGATTTACCAAAAATAAATAATTCACACAGAAGAACAGTGACACAGGTTGCATCGAAAAATGTATAAAAACAGCATTGAACTTTTTATTTCATATTTTCTTTATTAATTTTAAGAAAATTGGTACAGTAATTTATTTCAAAACACAAAAAAAATTTTAATGTGGTTTTTATATATAACTTGGCATTGTTTCTGTGACACTATTTTTAAGTGTGAATTAGTATTTCATGTCAGTAAGTCAGTTGGTATTCCTTTAACACATAAAACCACTTGATGCAAATTTGGGCTTTGACATGCCATTATACAAAAACTATGAAAACTAACAAATTTTCACTGCAGTAAAAATAGTCACAATACCATTACTTGCGCAAATATAAAAATTATTAAAACAAAAAAAATTTTCAGGTACTCATAAGAACACAGTGAGTGAGTATAGACATTTTCGTCAATGCTTATCAGCAAAATTGTGGTCAATGGTGTGGGTTGATAGGTGAGGATTGAAAAGATGGAATACAAGAGCGACGGAAACAGGTATATTTCAAGAAACAACACACCGACCAAAGGCAGCATGCACAATGTTTACCATAATTTCCCGTAATTTTTGGATTTTCCTATCACAATATTTATTTTACATTGGTGGCACTTCTACCACTTAAATCCTAAACTATTTCGACAAATTACCCAAATATGATGTTTAAATATCACTACACTAAAGAAGTTAACACCTGAGACAATATCAAAACATCATTAAATAAAACAGCAGAACCGTTACAGAAGAAACCTGATTTTAATTTTAACTGTACAGGATTTTACGTAGCAGTAATTTTGAGTGGTCTTTGAACGAACTGTCAAAAAAATAGACATCAGCCCAACTCGATTTTAAGTGGCATCAATTTTGAGTTGTCATTCTCGGGAACTGTTAGGCCACTTAAAATCGGAGTTCTACTGCATAACGTTTCTGAAGGGGACCAAAATGTTAACTCTTTATAAATAAGAAACTATAAGAGGGGCAGTTTCCTATTATAGAACAGTTTTAGGGACCAAATGAAAGTAACATTATAAAAAGGAAAACAACATTAAAAGGAACATTACTACAGGGCTCAACTATGTCAATGTTTACTCATACTTAATGTTTTCCATCAGATTGCTATTATTATCATTATTATTGTCGTCATTATCAACATCTTTCTTGTTGTTACTAGTCTCTCTAGTTTTCAAAAATGCTACACACAGTGCTGTTATGTGACGTTTTAATCCACCCATACTAAATTTATGAAATCCTAACTGACAGTTACCAGCACGTCTATAATGTGCGCACAAACAACAAGACTCATGATGGTGGCTGTCCGGTTAAGTACTGTACACACCTACTGTATGTCTTACCATCATGGCAAAGCTCGCAGCAACGTAGGCATCACGGAAGTAGAGCTGCTTGACAGCATTGGTCACGTTCATGAAGTAACTCTGCTGACTCTTCCCCTCTCTCTCTGCGGGCAGCAGATTGCTTTCTTCCGGGTAGCCCTCTGGTGGCTCCTTCTCGCTAGCTGCTAGCTGCTCCTCTTCGTCTTGCTCCTGTGTCGCGTCTGACCGCACCATACATCAAAGTACACAAGTTATGGTGGGTCACATTCATAAAAAGGTTTCCAGTCCTTAACAGGGCTACCTGACTTGAACATCGCTTCTTTCTGTTTAATGAAAATTTTTTGCAAATGATTATATCAACATTGTTATGCAAAAAAAGAGACTGGCTATCTTACAAAGACACTTTATTTTAAAAACTCGTTCGTTTCACTCTTATCTGCAGAAGGAAATCTTAACATATGCTATTTATTCTATTTCAAAATTAGAACACTCACAATACTGTTCCATGTCAATAAAGAATTATTATTTTAGAGTTGGGTGCTTTTGATAAAAATATTCAACAGAGAAGTACTGTATAGTGTTTTGGTGTCACCTTCTTCGATAGAAATCGCCACACGGCTGGATATTTCTTGTTGCTCTTCTCTGGTCTCATGTAACTGCAACAAATTGCGCAAACACACAGATGAACTAGTCTATCACTTCAGGTTTGTTACTACAGTGTACTACATAATCTGAACTTAGTAATCAAAATATTCTGTTAATCACACGTAGGGCTGCTAACAAAAAAAAAAAAAGAACAGGGTCAAATGCACAGGGACCCGGACTAAAAGTGGTTAAAGGTCTCTGAATTTTTTTATTTTATTTATGTTGTTAAGCATTTTACACTCACATGCAAAGAAAGAGTATTGATTTATTGTGCTAGACGTTACGCAGAGTCAACCATAATGAAAAATAAGTGAAAAAATATAAAGGGTTGGATTTGAGACGATATGTGGCCTAGTATGTTTACTTGCTTAAGGGCCTGTAAATCCTGTTGACAAGCCTGATCTAATGAGCAGCTGCAAACAAATAATATGCAATTTCTAATAATTAATTCAAAATTAAAATGGCATGTAATAATGCAACAACATGATGTTAAAACATAAAAAAATATTTCAATTAAATTTACTGATTGTGGAAAAATAAAAAATTAAGGCAGCCTCAAAATCTCAGTAAGTTAAGTGTTTTCTCATTAGTGCACTATTTTGAATAATCTGAAAATCAAATATGTAAAATGAATAGTTCTTTAACTTTGTTAGTTTGGATTTTTTTGACACTAATATAAAAAATGTAGAGGCATGCTATAACAGTAGTGTTAGGAGACATATGTAATTATTTTCAGCATTGTAGCAAAACTGACATGAACAATGCTGTATAAGGTCAGAACGAGGGACTTAATATTACCTATAGTATAACAGGCCACTGTACAGTGGAGGTTAAAATGGAAGGGGGAAAGACAAAATTATCCAAGCAATTTTTACCTTCTGTCAGTTGCAAAAAAAGTCGTTAAAACACGCAGATAGTTCTAAAAATGTGAGACAATGGGCAAAAGGACAAGCATTGGCATTTCTAACATTGCAGTGTACAAAGGGCTAAAGCAACTTTCTTCCTCTGACCTCATCAGAGCTCTTTACAGAACAACAGTAGTGTCAAAGTTGCTGTAGAGAGGGCTAATAACATTCCAGGGGAGGGTGGGGGGAAATTTAACTACCCCCGCCCCCTTCCCTTAGTTATAACAAAGAGGACAAGATAAGCCAGCTTCTCAGCTTCTTCCTCAGCCAACACTGCATTGCCGACAAATTGCTTTGTACATAACTAGTTGAGCAACTTTTGTAACTGTCCGACAGAATAACACAAAGAAATGTTCGCATCGGTGTAATACTACGTCTACACTTTGTCCTAACCACGAGAAAATAAAAAACAAAGGTACAGTATTTAGTAACAAACACACTCAGACAGTGATACCGAACACCAATTATACTTGGAAACGTGTATGCAAAGCAGCTATCAATAATAGATAAAACTACGGAGGGTGATCAAAGTGATATGTCACTCAAGAATATACATTCATGTTTATTAATAATCAATGTACTTATTTCACCAGAAAAAAAAAATGTACATTTTAAACTTGTTTTATATGGTGATGCTTAAGTTAAAAATCTCTTGATGATTTCATTTGTTGTGCCAGAAGACTTGTACTTAAGTACCTTTAACATAACTGCGGGCAGCGGACGCATGTGCATGCACGTGTACGCGCACGCACACACAAACACATAGTTGCCAACTTCACATGAAGTTACTAGTTCGAGAACACAGATCACATTCGCTTTAGTCTGTACAGTATAACTTTGCCTGATTTTGAATTTTTTTTCCTAGGAAATGAATTTGTAAACTGGATTGATGAGATTGTTTTTCCAAGAAATAAGAATGATGAAGGTCATACAAAGTTGTATTGAGCTTTAAATCTTTCCGGTTTCTTCCATTTGTAGCTACCAGGCATCATTCTACAAAGAGAAATGTCAAACTCAGGCAAACATACTGAACAGACTATAAAGCACACATTATCTACAATAATATGCCACTCGAAGATTTTTGGAGGCTGTAAACCTTATTAATACCTTGATAACACACGAGTGCTAGCACGAACTAAGAAGACACTCACGTCTGTCTGGAGCATGAGGCGAGCCGTGATGGCGAGTACGTTGAAGCTGATGAGCAAGAGGAAAGGACTCATGTAGTAGTCCCAGTCTGCGTACAGAAAGCGATCATCCTGGGGATTGGTACAGTTCGAAGTGACTAGCACCGTCACGCCAAAGACACTGCAGGCAACAAGACGCAGACTGATTCTACTACTGTTACGACGCACTGGCCCGGTAGCCTCTCACAAGTATGGTGAGGTAATGACATTACACTTCTTCACAGCACATTTTAAAAAAATTACAACTCACAGATGTTACAAAAATTCTCACAAAAAATTACATTTTAGCCAAGAACTGCCACAGGCTTTCTATTTCCAGAAACATGATGAAGTACAGGTTAATATGCAATACTTCCTCCCCTAACTTCAGAGACTGGTTGTGTATATTACAAGGTAGTAATTCAGCCCTTTATGTAATCACAATTTCCACCTTTCTTTAAAGAATTTGAAAAAAGTACAGAAAAAATAAATACAATCCAATGTGGTAGGTGAGGCTGAACAACTAGCCAAGCAACACATATAACCCCAGGAATCAGAGAAGTCGTCACTTTCCCGCTGACATAGAACAGTCTATGAGACTACCGTACTTTCAACACAAAGTAACCACAATAATAATAATAATAATAATAATAATAATCAAGGTCCTTATAGATGGGCTATCGCCCAGTGGCAAGTCCACATCCCCCCACTCACTCTCCCTCCAGACCCCCTCTCAACTGCCCCACACTCTCAACCCTCACCAGCTCCTCCCTCAGCACGTTCCACTCCCTCACCGACTTGACCATCATCGACTGCCTAACCCTCTCCGTCCTCCTCCACACTCTCTGGAGCTTCTCACTGTTGTTCTCTCTCCCTCTGTAATCACTTCTGATCAACTGGGTACCTAACCTTCCCCATTCCCCCTTTCCCTTCACCACCTTGAACAACCTAACAAGCCTTTTCACTCTTCATCTATCCTTCACAGCACACCAACCCAGTTTCCTTCATCCTCACATTCCTGCCTTTGCCTTCTCCACTTTCCCTTCACTCATCTTGCTACCCTCCTCTAAACCTTCTCCAATTCCTGCACCTCTCCTGTGTTGTAAGGATCGCACTTTGCTACTGCATATTCGGGCATTGGGCATACCATTGAGATGTATGCTTTCTCCTTCACCCCACCACTGGCACCCTTCCTAGCATTCACAGGGCCCTTCTTCCCATAGAAACCACTTTTCCTACCTGTCCCTTCCATCCAAGGTCTTCCTGTAACATCACTCCCAAGTACTTGTATTCCTTTACCTATCCTATCTCCTGCTCTCCCCATCTGTACCTGTCCCTGCTCTTTATCTTCTTCCTAGTAAATCTCACCACCTTCGTCTTTTTTACATTAATCTTCATTTTATTAGTCGCTGTCCATTCTAATATCTTATTAATGTTTGCCTGCAAGTTGTTTCTCTCACCTACCTGCGAATACAATACACAATCGTCAATAAACAACCTTATCTTGCCCCCCACTCCCACTCCCAAGTCATTTGCCATTATGGTAAACAACAAGGGACCCAATAAACATCCCTGTGGTACCCCTGACGTTACTACTCCTTCCTTTGACAAGGACACTCTCACTTCCTGACTTCGTCCTTCAAGGAAGTCACTTATCCACTCTACCACCCACTTGTCATCTAATAGCTCATCCACTTTCTTCATTAAAATTCCATGTGGCACCTTGTCAAACGCCTTCTCAAAATCTATGAAGCAGGCATCTACCTGCTTCCCTTCATCTACAGCTCGCACGAGATCTTCTAAAAGCCCAGCCAGCTGAGTCTCACACGAGTAGCCTCTCCTAAACCCATGCTGGTACTCCTGCACCCAGTTCTCGTCCATCACATCCACCACACATTTCACCACCAGCCTCTCCATTACCTTGCCCATACTCGAGGTAAGACTCACTGGTCTGTAACTGGTCGAAAGTCATTAATACAAGCCCTGTTGAAACAAAGTTCTCATTAATACAAAGTTAGTTTTTTTTTTATCTTTGGAATAAGATGGGAAATTAAATATTAAATAAAGTACTGGATAAAAAGTTCCCTTATACACAAGACAATGTAAAATCAATTTCAGTGGCTAAAAGAAGTCATGATGGTACTGTAGTATGAAAGTTTTTGTTGAGACTAAACAACCTGAAAAGTTACAGAAATGTTCAAGTTTTTGTAAACACCTGTTAATACAAACTGCGAAAATTTTAGGCTGTTTGGATCTCCATTACTGAAATTCCCTTAGAGTTTGAAGTCGCTGTAGTCTGCTGTTGAAGGATCCACTGGCCTCCACTCTAGCACAAGGAGGGCCGACCATATTTATCAGTGGTGTAAACATTAATAAAAACAAAAATCTCTTGCAGCAAGTTATTTATCTCTATGTAGAAAACTGTTTGATTGCTTATGCTGGTATTTAATAACTGTTATGTTGGCAATATACACATATTGAGTTTTGAAACAACAGTAAAAACCCTGATTTTATGAGTCCTCACAGTGCCCAAGAATCAACTCGTAAAATCACAAGCCTCATAAAATCCAGCACTTGTAAAATGGGAAATGGGGATTTGGCCTCAGAGTGCCCGAGAATCACCTCGTAAAATCACTGCTTCGCAAACTCTAATAACTTGTAAAATCGGGATTTTACTTAAATATTTTCTGCAAAAAATTATACTTACAATATTGTCTGTACCACTGTAATGTTTCTCTACATCCATTATGTATTTAAAATGTACTAATGACTGTTGTACGACTTGTATTTCTCTTAACAAAGGGGAATCTGCGATTTGTTCCTATCTCTGTAGTCAGTAAGCAGCATAGAGTAACCAATAGAATCCATATTACTTTATAAGTTACACTAAAGAAAGTACTTTTCCAGAGTGACCAACAGAATCCTTCCTTCTCTCTCTACAACCTTCACCAAAGAAAGGACATTTTCTATCTTCCCATCTCGTATGAGATCCATCTGGCATGAAATCAGAAACTTGCAAGAGTTTTGCATGCATATTGTACACTACTTTTTGTAAACCAATGGTCTTCAACCTGTGGCCCCCACATTGCTTGTCGCCCGCCAAGTAGTCTCTTGTGGTATGTTGACAATTATTAATGAGCATTACTTTTACACCAGACACATACTGAAATAAATGTTAATTCATAAAATGTTGCCAATCTTAGCATAAAAATGTACAGATGCTAATAACAATGGCATTCATTTGACATTAACATATTACAGTGAGGCATAATGTTGTGGCCTGCGACACTGGCCTAAGAAACAAATGGCCCTTCAACCATAAAAGTTTAAGACCAGTGTTGTAAAAAGTGCTTTATAAAGATAAGTAGGAATACTATTCCACAGGTGATGTACTATATACCGGAAGTAGAAGTTGTTGATCTGCATGTCGACGGCCTCCTGGGTATATTGCCACTGCACTACAAACATGGCACTCAGCTGTACAACCATCACCCACTTGGCGACCCACAGAATATAGGCAAACACTCGACCAAACTCCTTGTCGAACGCCCACCAGTTCATTGCGCCCAAGAAGATGGAGTAGTATACCGCGCCAGCGATGGACGGCTGTATAGCCGCCGCACAAAGTAGCAACAGCAGTGACAGGTACTTCCCTGCACAAAAAACAGCTTGTGTAAGCCCAGCATACGTAAAATACATAAGTAGGACATGTCTCCTCTACAGCAAAGTCATTAGTGATTGGCCCAACAAAGAAGGAATCAGCCATGGTGTAAAGTCACGAATTAACTATTCTGACATTCCTCTTGAGTGATTTCAGAAGAACATTAAAACAGTGGTTGTGCTTAGCAGATGTGCTACACCACCTCCTAAAATGTTGGTGTTCTTGTAATTTGTAAATATTTTCTCCCAAAGTACGAATAAATAAAACATGTTACAAGGTCAACTTTTGAACAAAAATGGATTAAAGTACTTACAGACTGGTACACTCAAACAGAAACATATTAACCAGGTGACCAACACAAATTTCAAGTATTAATGTGTGGTCGTGCAGGAATTATCTGCAACTATGTACCTACTTTTCCTTTGATAGCAAAGAGGGACGCTTCAACATTTGGAATGAACACACACAGACTGTTGTAGTTAAAAGTAGTGGCCAGAAGATGAACTACGGCGCTGCTGAAAATTTAGTGTGCGAGTTAGCACGTATCACTTTGTCCGTATAGTACTTGTATTTGCCTGTCTCATAAATTATAACCAGCATCCTAACCAGTAGCGGCCAGTGAAGTCAGATAATGGATGTTCACACATTGTCTAAAAAACGTTAAGAAAGAAAATATTTAATAAAAAATAGTTACACATTGTTCCCACACACTAAATTTTGTGTTGTTTGATTAAACTTTTTGTAAAACACAACGTAGGTTAAAATTTAATTACCATCACTGAAAGTTCTTTCTGTTTTTCCTTTATTTCATTTCCAGGCAAATTTCATATGTATCTTAAATATGCAGTAAACATGTTTAATTTTCTCCCCAGTTTAAATTTAATTCTAAGGATATAATTTTCGGCAATTAAATGGTAACTGATACTGAATTTTCTTTATTTATAATGCCCGTTATTTAATATTTCCTAGTACGTTTATTCGGTAATATTTCATATCTAGGGTGCAATACGTAAAAGTAATATTTGTGCTAACATACATTCATTACCTGCATTATGTATTATTGAAAATGTTTGTTTTACATTTAAAACCACTAAACAGCTCCTCGCCAGTTTTTCTCAAGGCTTGTGTAACATTTTTGCTTAGAATTTTCGTTTGGCCTGGTATGACAAAGCATAACTGCTGGCATCTAGCTAGATGTTTTATAGTTGCGGGAACGTAACACTAGCTGCGCAAGTAGGTGCTGTTACCAAGAGGTGAAACAAGGAACTGTTTTAGTGATCAACTGGCATGAGCACAGTCAGACCTGTGCACTTATTCAATATTAAAACTCACATTCGAGGTGATGTCATTTTGCCATACGCATGCGCAGAGAGGCCGAGAGGTGAGCACAGCTCTGTTGTGCACAGCACAGTGTTGCAACATCGCAGCTTCACAGGATAAAAATTCCATGCATTTGTGATGAGTGAGACGAATATTACAAACTGTATTGGCGCTATAAAACATGCAACATTTTTTCAAATATTTTACAAAAATACTTCATAGAAAACTGTGGGTTCACGTGCACCTGTGCACTTATATGCCGGCTGTTACTGATCCTAACTGTTTATTCCTGAAAAAATTATTTGTATAACAGGCATGCAAATCAAAGATTTCTACAGTTACAATAAAGTTATCAGAACTCAATTTGAAACTTCTATACGACTTATCAGACCCACCTATGCGTATAAAGTAGTAGGAGAAGCCTGCGAAGGCATCTTTCTCCTCGCCTTCCTCCCACTGCCGACGAGATACTGCTTGGACTATGACGTAGGTCAGCAACGAGCAGAACAAGACGACAGCGTCTGGCAGGAAATTACGTATGGCATTGACTATGCTGACCTGGTCCAGCTTCATGAACCCTATGTGTCGAAGTAACGTCTCCAGGAATCCACCTGCAGGCAGTATGACCACAGCACTGCACTGACACTCCAAGGTCCTCATAAATATGTGGCACTGGACTAAGCAAGTTACATGTATAGCAGAAGTACATAACTTGCATACCGCATGTCCTGATCGCCGGTGGGATTCGCTAGGCCTACCAAGACAACATATACGTGAAGGGCAATACAGTGTTGGTGTACAGAACCAGGATGCAAGTGTGTCAATTGTGTCTGCACCTCCCCCTTGTCTGCAGAATGGCACATCCGCGGCAACAAGTCATAACAGCTCACCTACGGAGTCACCGTTTCACGGATTTGACTACTCCCGCCATCCAGCGGCACCTCAGGGACGAGAACGCTGTTTACAACGATGTGGTACCAGCCGAGCATACCGCCGTAAAAAGCATTCTTGTGCACAATAATACAAGTTGGTGAATTCTGTACATGCTTAAATTACAAGTAACGTTTACATTTGTATTACATCATGTTTACATACGTACATCGTGCGCCACGCACGTCTACACAACTACTGTTGTGTTGGTTGCTGCCAACCTTTTCGTACTGCACGTACCAAGTGTCCATAACACTTTTCCATTATCAAACATATAGTCTGACATTTTCTAATGAGACCTTGTCGAAAGCAATACAGTACATGTAAACTTTATTTAGTAAGAGATGCTAAAAATTAAAACTCTTATAATCAAATACTTGTTTCAATATATGTACGAAGCATCACAAAATGATTACTTTATTCAATATATCTAAACACATTGCTGTATACAAATTTCTATGAAAACTATAAAAACAACACAATGTGCAGTTAGTACTCTTGTACTAAATGTTTTCATTGACACATTATTTATTGAATGCATTGTAATGTTTGTTATTTTTACAGAGTAATCTGGTTTGTTTAAGGGGGGCATTGTACATAATTCTGCGCTAAAATTACTAGTTTAAAAATTGAAAGTTTCTCAAAGCCAAAAAAACAGCGTCCCTAGACAATAGTTTTGCCAACTTTATGAGCAAAGATTTTCCTCAAGTAACGTATTTCTGAAGAACAATCTCTGGCGCAGTAATCTTCTACATTTAAATTGCGGCGCAGCAGATTACGCTTAAGAAACACATTATTCTGCGTAAATCTGTGCTTATAAAGTTGGCAAATATTATCTAAGGATATTGTTTTGTAGTTTTTCCGTACTGTTTTCAAAATGTGTATTTTTAAATTGGTGTTTTTAGCTTTTATCTAGCTACCACACACTATTAAGATGTCCCCTGTTCACGATGCCCGAGCTTGCTGCCTACCTGCCTGATCCAGCCTTTGACTCATCCATTATGTGTTGTAACGTAAAACGTAGGTCTACTAGCAAGTATACACTGGTCTACGGGTCATGTTACCAAGCATGTATTCACACACTACTTGCAAGATAATATCTGCACACACCTCACAAATGACACAAACTAACAGTCAATCGAGAACTCTGTCCACAACACACGGAAGTAAAAGATGAGTGAGCGAGAGATTTTGGTCAGCGCTTAACACCGAGGACTTAAGCGCTGGTGAGGGGTAATAGGTGGGTGGTGTGGAGTAACGCCGGAATGAATGGGCGGGGAAAACTAGATATACCCTAGAAAACCAGCCGTCAAACGACATTGTCTGGCACGAATCCCACCTGCAAAACTCCGGGTACAGACTCCGCTGGGATTCGAACCCGGATCGGGACAAGAGTGATTTGACCACTCGGCCACCGCAACCCCGTAAAAGATGAGTATTCTCTAACACAGTTTATGTGAAGAAGGCTTTGGCCGCTAGGTTAATCAATTAAATAAACAGACAGAGGGTTGAGGTACTCACAGGCTGGTTACTTTTCATAATGACATATATGAAAGGACGAACACATTGTTCCACAATTGCGCGGCTCTGGGACGTTTTGCTGGCTTAGATCAGCTTTATCAGGCAGCGAGTTGAGGCACACTAGCCACCTGATGAAGCTGGCCTAAACCAGCAAAACGTCGCACAACCATGTGTTCGTCCTTTCGTATATGTATTACTAACAAGAAGTACCAGCCTATGAGTACCTCAACCCTCTGTAAGAGACAGTCAAAGAGATGAGGTTGGCAAGAGTGCAGGCAGACTATGTTGGATGATGTGACTCAGTTGTAAAGATCAGCCAAGATTGAATTGATAAAATAATGTACAAAGTATGTTGCATTTTATTAAATTAGTAACTGAAAAGTAAATATAATAAAATATCCCCTGATGCAAACAGGGGCGTAGCTCGGTGTGGCCGGGCTACACTAGCAAGCTGCAGTAACTACGTAGTACTTACAGTTGTTGAGAGCATTACTGAAGGCTGGCGAGGCTATGAGCGCAATGTGGAAGACAATCTGACCCAGAATCATGAGCGAGCTGATCGCAACAACCAGCAGCAAGTACACATTGGTGGGCGCTGGAACAATAACAATACAGTCCCTGTAGACCGAGTGTCTGTCTGTTCATAGTGCATCTACTTAAATGTTTCGAAAAATAAGATTAATTTCAGACATGAACCCTACTTTGGTATTGATATACACAGTACATTTTTATTACATTCTTATACTTTGCTTATTTAATAATATAAATATATAATTTAGGGAAAAAGAAAACAATTCCTACACTTCGGGAAGAAAACACTGACTATGGCATCAGACCCTCCAACATCCTGCAGAATATTTCCTATGAGCACGGTGGTTTAGTGATCAGAATATTCAACTCACACCACTGTGTTTCAGGTTCTATTCCTGGTGATGTCATTCCAGATTTTTGCACGTAGGAAATGTGGCGGATGTTGTTGTTGGTCAGTGGGTTTTCTCTGTGTACTCCAGTGTTCCCTGTTCATAGCACCTCTCACCAGCACTCCAGAGCTAGCTGCTAAGGGCTGACCAAAACATCTTCACTTCGCTTACAGAATGTCTCCAAACTTCCGAATTAAAAGTCTAAAGATGTTACAGGATTTTAAACGGAGACAGGCGACTAAAGGTGAGCAATACTGTAATACATTATGGAATCCAGGTAGACACAGAAGAGGAAGTGGTGGTAGGGTCCTAGCTGCCTGTGTCACTGTACGACACACATCTGATATGTTTGAGTAACAAATGACACACATCACTGCTGCATTTAACATGAGTGTTGAGGCTGATGGTCATTATTCTGAACAACTACTCTCAGTTGTTACTATGAGATATAAGTAATTTTAGTGGAAATACAAGTTGTTGCAAAATTGCATGTGGATATTTTGGAGGAACAATTCTCACATCTAGAGGAGCAAAAATTATTATGCCAACATGCATGAATCCGACAATGTACCGTCAATGAACTACATGTCTCGTAACTTACAGTGTGTGGAGCGTGGACTGTATTATGTGCGGTGGAATACTACATCGGACAATGCCTACCGTCCAACTGAATATGACTCATGTGGTACGTAGTTGCTAACAATAGCTGCAACGGCGCTCCAAAGTAATATACCGCCACAGGCTTGCACAAGGCAGGTGCCACAGGTGCTTTGGCACCACAATTACAATACTGTTGCGTGCCATGTACCTGGAGGCCAGTGGTCGGCGGCTGTTTCGTAACACCTTGAGGGCTGGCCGATGATTCACAGCCCGGGTGGCTCATAGTGGGAATCCCGCCGAAACTATGTCATAGATACCTGTCCCAACTGCGTCTTAACCCTTCGAGGGTGGCCGCCGTGACTACAAGCACATCCGAAACATGATGAAATATCTATTTTTAGACCCCTGTAATGCGGGGAACACCCGACTGTCTGGGCTAGTATAAAAGCACATAATCGGCACATTGGAGGAGAGTTAGCTATTGGT